>JAXIVJ010012152.1:0-7500 GCA_036785665.1 Chirona hameri | reverse complement strand
TATGGACATTTATTGTGATATTATCTTTACGTTTTGCATATATTTGAAGCAAGGTCTTTGAGGTGTTTAATGTAAGGTAGTTAACTTCCAGCCACTCTGTTATTTTTGGCAAAGCTATGTTTATTATGTTCTGTAGTGATTCTGGATTATGATGCTTGAAAAATATTGCAGTATCATCTGCATAAATAAAATACTGACATCCTATATCAAGATTAACTAGGTCATTTATGTACATGATAAACAGGAGAGGACCAAGAATTGAGCCCTGAGGCACTCCTATATTAATATTTCTTAAATTGGCCTTGACCCCATCAACAGACACAGTCTGTGTGCGTTCTGTAAGATATGATTTGATGATTTGAAGTGCACTTCCTTTTAAACCATATTTGTTTAGTTTTTCAAGTAGCACATCTTGGTCAACTGTATCGAATGCTTTGCATAAATCTAGGTAAATTCCAACTATATATTCGTTGTTTTCAAAAGCATTAGTGATGAAATCCTGAATCAGCATGATGGGCATGTAAGTTGAATGCTTACTTCGAAAACCAAACTGTCTGTCTGTGAGGAGGTTATTACATGTAATGTATGTTAATAGTTGACAATATATGATCTCTAATATTGTTGATATGAACGGTAATATGCTAATGGTACGATAATTGGATAATAAGTGACTATCTCCACTTTTGAAAATTGGTTTAACTACAGCTACCTTTAATGCTTTTGGGAATGTGCCAGTTGACAGACATAAATTAAAGAAGTGGGTTAGTTTGGACAAAATTGGTTTATATGAGTTTTTAAATATCTTAGTTGATTTAATCTATACCTGCACCCACATCTTTAAGCTGAAGTATGATTTGTTCAATATCATTATCATCTATTTGAGATAATGTCATATTTTGTTCTGGTGTAGCATGTACAAATTCAAGTGGATCAATGTTATTCTTCTTTATTTTTTGTTTAAGCCTTGCACCTACCCCAGTAAAGAAATTATTGAATTCTTCTGATATTGATTTTGCTTCATTTAGCTCTTCCACTGCATCATTAACCATTTTACAAGGAATGTCATTGTGTTTGTTTGTTTGTCTTAGGAGCAGGTGAAGAGTCTTCCAGGTCTTCTTAGGATTGTGTTGGTATTTAGAAAATTCATTTTGATAGTAAAGTTTCTTTGCATTTGTGATTGTCTTGTTAAGACAATTGCGGAATTGGTTATAATTTGTAATATTGGTTGTGCTTGGGTGTTTCAATTTGTCTACAAATAATTCATTTTTGTGGTTAATGGAACATAGAATTCCTGGAGTCATCCATGGTTTAATGTAACTTGTTTTTCTTGAGAATATGTTGGTGCGTGAAAACAATGAAATACCTTCAGTGTATGCTTTAATTATATGATTGCATGCTTGTTCTGGGTCTTTCTCCAAGTGCAAAGTGTCTAACCTAGATACTAGATGCTGTTTGAAGTTGTCTATCTGTTGGTAGTTGAACGTAGTCTTAGTTACTTTGTGATTGTTAACTTGTTCTCTGCAAATATTTGTGATTGCAAAGATGGAAAAATGGTCAGAAAAATCAGTTGTTATGATACCTGTTGATATCACTCTTGATACATCATTACAAAAGATGTTATCTATCAATGTAAATGATGTTGATGCTACTCGTGTTGCCTTTGAAATTGTTGGAAGGAAACCATAGCTGCACATGCATGTAAAGAATGATTCATTAAATAAGTTGCTTGCAATGGAAAATAAATATATATTAAAGTCACCTGTAATATAGGTGAGAATGTTAAGTGCATTCACTCTTGAGAGAAATTGTTCTAGTTCATTAATAAATTCTGGGTTGTTATCAGGGGTCTATACATTTGACAAATGAGATAAGTCTGATTGATGGCATTGGTAACCTGAAGGGTTACTACATCTGCTGTCTTAAATTCAAGTATTGACATTTCCTTTATGTTCATTTTATAATTTTGTAGTGCAAAGATTGCTGATCCGCCACCTGGTTTGTTTACCCTACTTTTACAGTATAACTGGTAATTATGATCAAGGGCAAACCTGTCTTCTATACTTGGTGTCAGCCAAGTTTCAGATATGCATATATATGTCCATTTGTGCTCAAGTTGTGATATAAATGAGGTGATTTCATCGAATTTATTTACAATTGATCTAGCATTCATGTGCAAGATGGAAATACTATCTTCAAAATCAGTGAGGTCCTTCACGTCATTTGGTTTATAGAAGTTACATTTCTTGCGAATAGACTCAAAATGTGAATGTGTTGTGGAAATGTTACTAATATCTTCATAGAATGGATCAAATATTTTGTTCTCAAAATTGTGTGTGTCCAGTGCACCAGCCGTGGTGCCTACCTTACCAGAACTTGCCCACTATCCAAACACACACGACCAAACACAAACTGAAACCACGCAAGTCGCGGTATTGGAGGTGTCATTAAGGAAGAGGAATATTAGTGAGTATTTTTCAATTTTGTTGTTTGATAATTATTTATTAAGTTGTATCAATACTGTACAAGGCAGTTGATCAATTAAATATTATTTTCTTCTTGATGTCTGTATTTGCATTATTAGGAAGGGGTATGAAGAGCGAGACAGATCCTACCTGCCACACTCATGTCACACTACTATACATTGGCTACATTTGGCTACAATTGTGAATTATTTGATTCATTGAAGAAAAGGAATGAATGTATAGTATTTGACAACGTGACTGCATAGTTTGCTTCATAGTAACATATGAACATGGAGTCAATGATTGCCAAGTTCAGATGGGGATGTTATTCATCATGCAGTTGCAAGGTGACATGTGTATTAAGTTCAGATCATTGTTATTAAAGTCCGGGTTCATGATAAAGAGGAATAGGTTGGTTGATGGGGATCCAGGCATATGAAGGTGAGCAGATGGGAACCTGTTGAGGCTGAGACTTTGAGTGCTTTTAGCTTTCTTTTTTAGTTGGCAAGGGAGAAGTGCTGACAAATTTGAGGCATTGTTTAGCGCAAGTGGTCAGCATCCAGATAATTAATAAGCATGTATGGGAGCACATTTCACCATTTACAGCATCTTGGAATTTGAATTGCCAATATTTTGCTGAGATGCATGAATTGTCAGGTGCATTGTTCCTGGTGTGGGCCATCTTGGGAGGGAATGACTGAACATCTGTCAGTGTCAATCCTGTATACCAGCAGTTTCAATATTTTTGCCCCAGTGTGCTTTTGACATCTGTGGCCACTCCATAATTAAATAATATGCTCAGGAGTGAGTTGCACATAAAGTATATCAATACCCCTGGTGCCTAGTTTTTAAAACACTATTTCTAGAGTAGGGCTGATTGGCATAGTAAGCTTGTATAGCAGGTATGCAGCCTCACTCACTCATTCACACTCACATTCACTCACATGGTCCCACATCACACCAATAGCACAATGGCGGTGTGAGCAGGAGCATGTCTAGGGGTATCCATGTTGTATTTATGTATTATTAGTGAATTAAGCCAAAGTTCATCCTTCAAAGATGCCCACTACTCAGATAAGCAGAGACACACCAGCAAATCAGGCAAGATAAAGGCTGCAAACATTGTCATATTATTTATCTGCTGCAACTGAGATGATTTCTGCCCTATTTAATATCTAGATTGTTTCACCCAAAACCAGATTCTAACCATTTGCCAAACTAACCACTAGTGGTTTGCTGAGCCTCTCCTCTGTCCTCCACGCCCTCCACTGCCGGAACCCTTGCTACGGGTGATGACAAATTCCTCCAGGTCAGCCCTCTGCTCAGCCACACGTCCTGTAGAGATGTTGTTTAGTGTCTGGGATCTGGTGAAGTTTTGGTTGGTAGCCTGTCTGAAGTTGGTTTTCTGGGGAGCCTGTTCTATTGCCTGAAGGATCTCCTCCCTGGTCATGTCTGCTCTGATAGGGACATATCTTTGATCCCTGGTTTTGCGGGCCTGGATTGTACCATTTTTGGTGTGGTAGTTGCAGATCTGGTTTTTCTCCCACATGTCACCCAGCACCTGAATCTGCTTGGATCTTTTGGCAGTAAGGTTTTCATGGATAGTCATTCGATCCTGGCTAGAGTTGATCTGCTTGAATTTGGCATCATACACCGAGTTGCGATCATCTAAGTCCTGGAACTTGATATGACACGTCTGTTGTTGCGTAAGCGATGGCAGGCAGAGATCTGTCCCTTGAGCGTCACCCCAAGTGTGTCCTCCGACGATCTCCTCCGACATAACTTTGTGAGCGGTGTCGTTTTTGCGTAGTGTCGCCTCACCCGTCCTGTCCACCTGTCACCTATTTCCCGACCTCAGCCATCCAGCCTGTCCAGTCTGTCATCACCTGTCAGAGACACCCACCTCTCGTGACACCCGTCCGCGCGTCGTACGGCAGGCGCGGCCGACGCCATCTACCCCGCCCCACCACCGACCAATCAGAGGCGCTCTGGGGGCGGCGCCGGCCGCCGCACGCGCGCCGCGCTCGCCGCCGCGATCGATGCGCGCCGGAAACGTCGCGGGGCTGTCGGAAACGTCGCTGTTGCGTCGGAAACTGGCGCCGCCGGCCGAAAATGGATTGGCTGTGTGGTCGGCCTGGTGCGCAGGCCGGGTGGCTGGTCGTGGCAGGCCGTGACAGGCCGTGGCAGGCCGTGGCAGGCCGTGGCAGGCCGTGACAGGCCGTGGCTGGCCGTGGCTGGCCGTGGCTGGCCATGGCTGGCCGTGGCTGGCCGTGGCTGGCCGTGGCTGGCCGTGGCTGGCCGTGGCTGGCCGTGGCTGGCCGTGGCAGACAGGGTGGCTAGCCGTGGCAGGCCGGGTGGCTGGCCGTGACAGGCAGGGTGCTGGCCGTGGCTGGCAGGGTGGCTGCCCGTGGCAGGCCGTGGCTGGCCGTGGCTGGCCGTGGCTGGCCGTGGCTGGCCGTGGCTGGCCGTGGCTGGCCGTGGCTGGCCGTGGCTGGCCGGGTGGGTGGCCGTGGCTGGCCGTGGCTAGCCGTGGCAGGCAGGGTGGCTGGCCGTGGCTGGCCGTGGCTGGCCGTGGCTGGCCGTGGCTGGCCGTGGCTGGCCGTGGCTGGCCGTGGCTGGCCGTAGCTGGCCGTGGCTGGCCGTGGCTGGCCGTGGCTGGCCGTGGCTGGCCGTGGCTGGCCGTGGCTGGCCGTGGCTGGCCGTGGCAGGCCGTGACAGGCCGTGGCAGGCCGGGTGGCTGGCCGTGGCTGGCCGGGTGGCTGGCCGTGGCAGGCAGGGTGCTGGCCGTGGCAGGCCGTGGCTGGCAGGGTGGCTGCCCGTGGCAGGCCGTGACGGGCCGTGGCTGGCCGTGGCTGGCCGGGTGGGTGGCCGTGGCTGGCCGTGGCAGGCAGGGTGGCTGGCCGTGGCTGGCTGTGGCTGGCCGTGGCTGGCCGTGGCTGGCCGTGGCTGGCCGTGGCTGGCCGTGGCTGGCAGGGTGGCTGGCCGTGGCTGGCCGTGGCTGGCCGTGGCTGGCCGTGGCAGGCCGTGGCAGGCCGTGGCAGGCCGTGGCAGGCCGTGACAGGCCGTGGCAGGCCGGGTGGCTGGCCGTGGCAGGCCGTGGCTGGCTGTCAGGGACACACGGTGGTGGGTTTTGCTGCGTCGCTGTCACTGGTCCAGATAGCCCGTGGGGTGACACATAGGTGGGCGGGGTTCAGGCATCACGCGACCGTAGTGCGCGTGACTGCAGAGGATTAGACACAAAGTAACCAGACATAAGTCCGCCTCAAGTCACTTAACGGACAGGATTATACTCCGGTGGCGGTGTCGGTGTCTGGTCAACAGAGTGGGTGGTAGGCGGAGCGCGCACATCACCGGAAACTGAACAGTAGAACCCAGTGGAGGGATTAACTGCGCTTAGTCTCTGGATGCGTACCTCCCTCAGCGAAGAAACTCTCTTGCGGCTAGCCGCGTCGTTCTCCGAGCCAGGCAGTGTCGCGGGGGAGGAGTAGGCTGCGGGGCGGGGCGGGAGTCGGTAGTCCTTCCACGAACGGGGCGCCCCACTGCGCAGTATTGTGCTGAACTGGCCGCTGGAGCTTCCGATCGCCACTAATGGAGCTGCTGCGGAGGCCGCGGAGGTGGCGCCACCTGCGCCGAACACGACCGCTCGCTGTGTGGGTTTGGTTTAAGGAGGTATGAGTGGGGTGTTGGTGGTTTGGAATGCGCTATTGGTTCTGAGGAGATGCGCTGAGTGTGTTTGAGGGTGGTGGGTATGGGCATTTTCAGCGTTGTGGTCGCGGATGCTTGGTAGCTCTATTTTAAGTCGAATGGCAATTTAGTATTTGGTCGCGTTCTGTTCAGGAGCAGTTGTGCGGATACCTTCGCAGCAGTAGCACGTTATCGTTCTGTTTTAAGGTTGCATTCCGTTTTCGTGAGCTGCGCTAGGTTCCAGTTATCGATATGAGACACGTTGCGCGCTCGATAATCTGTTCTTCGTACTTGACATTTTCACAAAGTCTGTCACGTTATGTAAGACAAGATTTCCACGAGTTCTCTCGCGTTATATAAGTCACTATCGGCGCGTCCTGGTGGGATAGGACGATTTACTATACATCGTCTTCAACTGTTTCACCATGAACGGCCTACCATTGAGTTTCGGCCGTTTGATATATGGACTGGTGTAACAGCGCAACATATGGATATAAGCCTGGTGGATATGGATATAAGCCTGGTGGATATGGATATAAGCCTGGTGATATAAGCCTGGTGGATATGGATATAAGCCTGGTGGATATGGATATAAGCCTGGTGGATATGGATATAAGCCTGGTGGATATGGATATAAGCCTGGTGGATATGGATATAAGCCTGGTATTATTTAAAGTATTTGAAAAAATAGTTTACAAGCAAATGTATTCACATTTCACAGAAAACCCTCTCTTAAAGGGAAATAATGACCTTTTGATTTTGTTAGCAACAATTTCTTAGGCTCCCGTTATATTTTTAAAATTATTTTATTTAAATTTAAGAATTAAATAAAATTATTCCCAAATTCAAAGTTGTAAGTTTGGAAGAAATACAAAACAAGTACCTTGTGTGCATCATGAAGGTCATTGACAAATTCGTCCTTCCCTACCATTGTTAACATCGAGTGCGGCATTTGTGGAGCCTCTGTGACATTTCCGATCAAACTGAGCGCTGCTCGGACACCCGCTAGTAGCGCTTTCGTTCTCCATGGCAACCAGGCGTCAGCCAATCAAAAGCCAGAAAGGGAATACGTTCTGGCTTTTCATTGGCTCACGCCTGGTTGCCATGGAGAACGAAAGCGCTACTAGCGTGCGTTCGAGCAGCGCTCTGATCCGTGAAGCAATCCGTGAAGCATCCGTGATGCATGACTGACTATCAGTATAAGTCATGAATAACAACAACATGCAAACTATACCAACTCGAATAAATAAGAGCGGAATGATTGAACCCCAGCAAGCTAGTATTCGCAAAGCACTCGGCACTGCGCCACAATGGCAAAAGGTGAGGGAAATGCATATTGGATGCAATATTATTA
>JAXIVJ010012151.1:0-41246 GCA_036785665.1 Chirona hameri | reverse complement strand
AAAAAGGTACCTTGTATCGTTGGCGTAAGCGTATATCGGAAAACCCGCCTCAAGTCCTCGTGTCTAAAGTACTGCCGTCTTTTAGAATAACGTGTTATGGAGGTCCGGCCTTACGATTTTTGCCAATTTGTGTCATCACTGTCACGTTCCGTCCATTGTTCGGAAAGTCAAGTCTCAGTCTATTTGTTATGCCTCGTCAGCCATTTGCACCCGCAGACTAACAAAATAATGATTTATAGCAAAGTTTTCAACGGAACAAAAACTTCTCAAGTTCAGAAAAATGGAGAAACGGGCCACTTTCTGACTACAGCAGTCGTGTCAAATGTAAACATTGAGAGAAATTAGTTGCAGGGTCAATACTTTCCATCCAAAGCCTAAAGACCCACACAATGCTCGCAGTGACTAAGTAGGAGCCTATTTTCAACAACCTGACATAGTTCATAAAAGGTCCAAGGTCAGGTCGTAAAAGGTTTAACTTTGAAATGGATTAACGGGAGATAATCACCGTTTGATTGTGTTAGCTAACACTTATTTGGCTACCGTTATGGTATTAAAATGTTTGTGATCTAAATTTAAGATTTAAATAAAACTATCCCTAATTCAAAGTTGGAAGTGTGGGAAAATTATGATCGGGTATTTTTCCCTCTACTGTTGGAAAGCGCAACAATCTGCGCTTTTGCATGCAATATGATCAACGTTGTTGAATGGGCACTTGAGTAAACAAATCGCCGACGCTAAATAGGTCGCTGTAGTTTTGCTTGGCCCCGGCGGCCGGTGCCAAAGCTAAAACTGCTTGATGTCAATGACTTTTTATTCAAATGATTGGTGATTGTTTATAAAATGTATTGGCACATATTTGCAAAAGATTAAGTGCAGGAACTCATAGTGTGGCCATACCTACGACCCATTAAGTCTGATACGAGATGGCCTAGACATACCACTCCGCTCGTATAGCCATTAAGTGCAATTGGGACGGCCTTACCTACCCGCTTGTAGCCAATAGGTCAGAGTCAGGTTCAATACGCCGACCCCAAGCCGTTGTGTCATTTTTGTATAATTAGCTGACGGTGTGGCAATACTCAGCTGACCGTGTTAGTGTTAAAGGTCATTGACGAAAAATAAGCGCTATCTTCGCGAGGACGCCGGTGGTCGGCAAGAATAGGAGGGACTGGCTGCCAGGTGAGGCGGAGGACTGGCACACTATCTTCTTCAACGGAACCGCCATCAAAGTCGGACGTGGTGATGCCGGCAAAGCTCGCTCAACAGCACCTCGACTGCTCCGCGGGACGGGGAGGCTCCTGAAGGTGCTTGACGCTCGCCGAGCGCAGGGGGCGATGATCGTCCACTGCCCGGCGCCGCTCGCGCCCGTGCAGGTGGGAGGAAAGTTCGGCTGATGTCACAGCGCACGAGATATCGCGTGTTACGGGGTTCCACGCAGTGTGGTAGGGATCAGGCAGGTTTGGAATGGCGTGTTTTAGTAGGCGACTGTGCAGTTTTGGAAGTGACGTCTGTCTTTCACATTTTGGAAATGCTAGGGAATTGGTCCCTGGGTAGCGTGGGACAATTAAAATGTAACTAGAGTGTGTAAAGATGTTGGGTTTCGGATTGCGGCTGCGCGTTGCAATATGGGGGCAATGGCTAGGTATCCCCCATTTTTTGCCATTTCTCTCTCAACTCCCTCTTTCCCTCCTCTCCTCTCGTCCTCTCCTTTCCCTCCTCCTCTCCCTCCTCTCCTCTCTCCTCGTCCTCTCTCCTCTCTCAACCCTCCTTCTCCTATCGCTCTCGGTCTGTCTGGGTCACTCTCATCTCTCCTCTCTCGCTCTCATTACGTCGTCGTCCTCGTCATCTCCTCTCTCTCACATCCTCTCTCCTCTCTCAGCGGTCGGCCGTGGGGCTCTCGTCTCTCTCTCCTCTATCTCTCTCTCTCTCTGTCTCTCTCTCACTCATCTCGTCGCTCCTCTCTCGTCTCGGTCGTCTCTGCGTCTCGTCTTGCCGTCAGCGTCCTCGCGTCTCCTCTCTTCTCCTCTCAGTCTTCTCTCTCTCCTCTCTCAGTCTCTCTCTGCGTCATTCTTCTCTTCTCCTCTCTCTTCTCTCCTCGCTCTTCTCTCTCCTCTATCTCGGTCTCTCTCCTGCTCATCTCCTCTCGTCGGTCCTCGGGGGTCTCGCCAATCGGTCCGTCTCTCCTCCTCTCGTCGGGTCTGCTCGAGCTGCTCTGCTCGCTCTCTCGCTGTCTCTCTCTCGGGTCCGCTCTGCCTCTCTCGGTCGTTCGTCTCTCTCATCTCTATCGTCTCTCTCTCTTCCTCTCGTCTCTCTCTCTTCGTCTTCCTTCTGCTCTCTCTGTCCTCTCTCTCTCGTCGGGTGGTCTGTCTCTGCTCCTCTCTGTCCTCACTTCGGTTGTTCCTCTCTCTCTCTCTCTCTCTCTTCCTCTCCTCGCTCTCTCTCATCGCTCTCTCCTCTCTCCTCGCTCTTCTCTCTCCTATCTCCTCTTCGGTCTCTCTTCTCCTCTCGTGCTCCTCTCTCTCGCTCACTCTCCCTCTCTCCTCTCTTTCCTCTTCTCTCTCTCCTCTCCTCTCGGTCTTCTCTCTCTCTCTTCCCTCTCTTTCCCTCTCTCCCTATCCTCTCGTCGGTCCCTCTCTGCCCTCTCTTCCTTCCCTCTCTCCCTCTCTCCCTCTCTTCCCTCTCGTCCCTCTCCCTCTCTTCTCCCTCTCTCCCTCTCTTCTCTCTCTCCTCTCTCTTCCTCTCTATCTCTCTCTCTCCCTCTCTTCCCTCTCTCCCTCTCTCCGCCTCTCGGTCCTCTCTCCCTCCTCGTCCCTTCTCTTTCCGTCTTCTTCTCCTTCGCTCTCTCCCTCTCTTCTCCTCTCTCCTTCCTCTCTTCTCTCTCCTCTCTCGCTCTCTCTCTCCTCTCTCTCCTCTCTCTCCTCTCTTCTGCCTCTTCTCTCTCCTCTCTCTCCTTCCTCTCGTCCTCTCTCTCTCTCTCGTCTCTCCTTTCTCCTTCTCTCTCTCTCCTCTCTTCTCTCTCTGTCCTCTCTCTCCTCTCTCTTCTCCTCTTCTCTCTCTCTCTCCTCATCTTCTTCTCGCTCTCGTTCCTCTCTCTCCTCTTCTCTCCTCTCTCTCCTCTCTCCTCTATCTCTCCTCTCTCTCCTCTCTCCTCCTCTCCTCTCTCTCCTCTCCTCCTCTCTCTCCTCTTCTTCCTCTCTCTCTCTCTCTCCTCTCCTCTCTCCTCCTCTCTCTCCTCTCATCCTCTCTTTCCTCTCTCTCCTCTCTCCTCTCTCTCCTCTCTCTCCTCTCTCTCCTCTCTCCTCTCTCCTCCTCCTCTCTCCTTCTCCTTCTCTCTCTCGTCCTCTCCTCTCATCCTCTCTCCTCTCTCCTCTCTTCCTCTCTCCTCTCTCCTCTCTCCTCTCTCCTCCTGCTCTCTGCTCTCCTCTCTCCTCTTCCTCTCTCTCAGTCTCTCTCCTCTCTCTCTCTCTCCTCCTCTCTCGTCTCCTCTCTCTCTCCTCTCTTCATCCTCTCTCTCTCTCTCTTCTCCTCTCTCTCTCTCTCTCTGCTCTCGCTCTCTCTCTCTCCTCTCATCTCTCTCTCCTCATCTCTCTCTCTCTCTCTCTCTCTCCTCTCTCACTCTCTCTCCTCTCTCTCCCTCTCTCCTCTCTCTCCTCTCTCTCTCTCTCCTCTCTCTCCTCTCTTCTCCTCTCTCCTCTCTCTCCTCTCTCCTCTCATTCCTCTTCCTCTCTCCTCCTCTCTCTCTCTCCTCTCTCCTTCCTCTCTCCTCTCTCCCTCTCGTCCTCCTCATCTCTCCTCTCTCTCCCTCTCTCTCCTCTCTCTCCTCTCTCCTCTCCTCTCTCTCCCTCTCATCCTCTCTCTCCTCTCCTCTCTCCTCTCCTCTCTCTCCTCTCCTCCTCTCTCTCCTCTCTCTCCTCTCTCTCCTCTCTCCTCCTCTCTCCTCTCTCTCCTCTCTCTCCTCTCTCTCCTTCCTCTCTCTCCTCTCTCTCCTCTCTCTCCTCTCTCTCCTCTCTCGGTCCTCTCTCTCTCTCTCTCCTCTCCTCTCTCCTCTCTCTCCTCCTCCTCTCTCCTCTCTCCTCTCTCCTCTCTTCCTCTCTCCCTCTCTCCTCTCTCTCTCTCTCTCTCCTCTCTCCTCTCTCCTCTCTCTCCTCACTCTCTCTCTCTCGCTCCTCTCCTCTCTCCTCTCACCTCTCTCTCCTCTCTCCTCTCTCTCCTCTCTCTCCTCTCTCTCCTCTCTCTCCTCTCTCTCCTCTCTCATCCTCTCTCTCCTCTCCTCTCCTCTCCTCTCGTCTCTCGGCTCTCCTCTTCCCCCCTCGCCTCCACGTATGTATGTGTGTTTGTCAGTGTGAATGCGTGAGCATGTGACGGGAGGTGTTTGTTATGGTATGTGCCAACTGCTACGCTTGTTATTTCAGATTGGATGAATTTCTCTGGATAACGGGCAAGGCAGGCGGCAAGCAGGCGAACATCGCACTTCGCCTTCAAAACTTCGTCGAAAACATGAAGGGCAGAATGGGCGAATGCACCACAGGTGAGCACAGCGCAGTGATAGATTCAGCTCCTGGTCTTGAAATCTCTTACATGCGTAATTGTACTGCTGATATCATTTACCAATGTCGCACAAATTCTCAGTCCGAATGCGCCGTGTGCCGTGCCGGTGCCGGTGCTCGGCACCACCTTCGCCGTGCCGGGCGGGGGGGGGGGGGGGGTCGACCTCTCTTCTAACTCTGTTTCTATAAGATGTAGACCACAACGAAAAATACCATTCGAAGCTCCTAAAAAAACCATTGAGAAACCATTTCAGGATATTTTCGCTCAGGTCAAAATTGAGGTCCCCCAGAGGTCATCAAAGGTAAAATTTCCAGTTTTGGACGTCCGATCCAGAAACCCCAAAATATCTGGAACTAGCTAGAAACAAACGGAAAACGCCAATCGATAGCCATTAAAAAATTCAATCCGCATGGTTTCCTCAAATTTGAGCTTAGATCAATAGTTAACCCGCGAGTCACTTGGGGGGGGGGCTTTTTTTAGCCCCCTCCCCCTTGGAATATTGGGAATATCTCAACAACTAATGCAGACATCGACGCCAAACTTTCAGTACCTTTCCGGGCATCATTTTTACACCTTTTGTGCGAAAATGAAGCAATTTCGTCAGAATTGTTTGAGATATAGTGAATTTAGTGACGTCACTAAACACGATTTTGACACAAAAATCAGCTAAACTTTGCCAAGCCGTACAAATGCCACATTTGAAGCAAAATGCAATCGAAAAACACTAAAAGGTAGACAATTGCAAGGGCTACAAACCAGCTATCTCGACATTTCTTTTAAAAAAAAATTTGACCCAACAAAAATTCAAAAAAAGTTTTTTTTTAAATGCCCACAAAATCAAATTTTTCAAAGATATTAAAAAAAACTGAATACATGTCAGATAACGACATATGGGCAACTAACATACCAAATTTCAAAATGATATCATCTTTTTTGACTGACATGGCATATAAAGTATGGGTAAATCATGACGTCATATTTTGAAAGTGCGTTTTTTTTTTGGCTTTTATTGACCAGATACAGACAAATAAATGCCAGCACTGTATTTTTTTTAGATACAAACAACTGATATAGGAACATGCTTTCTTCATTTATATTTATCAATTTCAAAATTTTGACCTTCAGTGACCTGAACTTGACCTGAACTTGACACTAACTTAACGTAAATAAAGTCAGGTAGTAAAATGACTATCACTATCGAATTCTACGCGTTAAAGCATCCATAAAACATGTGCTGCATGACTTTCGTAGATGATTTGTGTGTAGTGACCTTTTGTGACCTGACTTTGACTTTGATCTTTTCCAACAATCTCACTTTAGCTCATGTGGGATATGTATCATACCTTTGACAGCACTTTAGGTGATCATAGGCGCAATCGAAGGTCATGGATGGCAAGTATTGTCCATAAACTCAAATACTTCGATTTTGACGTTTGACTTGACCGTGACCCGACATGTGACCTTAATTTGAAATGTTTAAGTGTGCGTTAGGTTTATCTCATTGAGCGCTTTCGAATGCCGCCTTGCGCGTCCGCTGCGATCATTGGTTCTGAAGATACCAGGGGGGGGGGGCTAAAAAAGCCCCCCCCCCCCCAGTGAGTCGTGTTACAGAATATACCCCAGTGACTGCCGGGTTAAGGCTCCAGAGGTCATAAATGGTCAAAAAGGGGTGTTTGTGGCAAAACAAAATCGCAAATAACTTTTTATCTAATGAAGATAAATAAATACTGTTGACGCCATCGTGTTTGTCTCGTCAAGGCGCGTCGATTTGTTTTAAAACTCAGGTCAAGGTGAAACGGTGACCCAAGTAGGTCATATTCATATCTTCGGAAGAGGAAGCATTTGAATATTTCCCCATTGACTTATCATGGGGAGGTTACGAGATTGACCCGACCGCAGGTCACCGATATCAAAAATCCGAGATACAAATTATAGATACTCGTAACCATATGACACCCAGTAAGTTTGAAACTGATGGGTCAAAAACGTTGGCTGTGGTACGACAGCAAACTTTTTTGGTGGTGGGGTCACGTGACCTGGTCTGGTGACCTGAACTGAGATGACCCGGAGTATTTTTTCTCACAAAATGTGGGTAATAGATGCCCCAACACCTGTGCCAAAAACGGCGACGCTGCTTTTTTCGTGTGAATAACGCCACAACTCTACTTTTCAGATGACGAGGCCATAGAGGCTGTCATCGATCTACTCGGCAGCGACCTTTCGTCTCTGGTGGGGGAGACAGCGGAGCAGCCGAGAGTGGAGCCGGCCACTGGCAGCTCGTACTGTGTGACCGTGGAGGAGCTGAAAGTCGGCGAAGCTGGCAGTCTCGCCAGCGCCCTGCTCTTGTGGGCCATTGCCCATGTAGTCTTCGCCCAAAGAGTGCGTCGTAACGCCCGCCGCCCACCATACTTCTTCTTACAGCACTTCGTGCTGGACATCCGCGAAACGGCGACGCTGACACGCGCTGTTTGGCGGGCGGCCAAGGCCCTGGGGGCAGCCGAGTGATAGTGCGGGCGGCAAAGACGCTGGAGGCAGCCGAGGGGGCAGCCGAGTGATGGTGCGGGCGGCAAAGACGCTGGAGGCAGCCGAGGGGCAGCCGAGTGATAGTGCGGGCGGCAACGACGCTGGAGGCAGCCGAGTACGTTGCGTGACGGGGGTGCAGCCGGGTACGTTGCGTGAGGGGTGCAGCCGAGTACGTTGCGTGAGGGGGGTGCAGCCGAGTACGTTGCGTGAGGGGTGCAGCCGAGTACGTTGCGTGAGGGGGGGTACAGCCGAGTACGTTGTGTGAGGTGGTGCAGCCGAGTACGTTGCGTGAGGGGGGTACAGCCGAGTACGTTGCGTGAGGGGGTGCAGCTGAGGGGGCAGCCGAGTACGTTGCGTGATCTCTGCTAGTAATGTTTGTTGTTGTGTTCTTGTTGAATACATTGTTACATTTTTAACATTTATTTATGGGAACTGGTGGAATATATCATCCACGAGTCGTATAGGTGGTCTTGTGTCATGCCACCTCATTTCCTCGACAGAGAGCACGAGATGGTCTCGTTGGAGAAAGTACATGGAATGAGAGATTATCAGGAGCATCAGGAGAGATAAAGATAGGCGTGCGGAGACAAAACACGTACATTTAGAACCTCTATATAGGTCTCGTAAAAGATACTGGAAGCATCTCGACCGGAAAGTGCCAAGATATGAAACCGACGATCTTTATATGAAAAGATATGAAACCGACGAAACCGATATGATCTTTGAAGAGACCATGAGGACATTATATGGTCTACGGGGCCGCAAAATATTTACTTATGGATACCGTGTTTTGTTCGAAAAGGTCTGAGGAGTGAGCTTCTTTGCGAAGATGTGCTGGTGGTTTCTGGGAAGGCTCATGCACGGTTGCCGAAGAAGCCATTGAGGTGAAGTGAATTATCTCACAAGAGACCGAAGATGATGCGCGGTTTCGCTCAAGCCAAACTAAAAATTAAATGGTCTCAAAAAGGGTGGCTCTTTGCAAAGTCGTTTGAAATGCCTCGGAGACTTTCTCATGGGCTTTTCTGTTTCTCAGTGTATGCCAATCTTTCATAGTCAGTATATGCATAGCAATTGTACCACATCTACGGTATGTCCATGCCCATGGAGTTGGAGGTGCATTACTGAACTTCGCGTCTTTACCGGACCGAGGCAATTAAAGCGACATATTTGCAGAACCGTTTATACATAGTAGCAAGAGCGATTGAAGAATCAGTTTATTTTGAATGGCACTTACTTCTTTATTTTAAAATATATTTGCAAAGCGTGGTTGAGGCGGCAACTCCGCCGAGTGAATTGAGACGTACGCAGTGGTATTATATTGGGCGGATGGTGTCCACCTGGTACCATTATACCAACTTCTATAGTGCTTGGCATATCAAATATATTCCAGTGTTGCAGAGTCAGCATGCAATAGCATATATGCCACACATACGGTACTTCCATGCTCACGGAGTTGGAGGTGCATTACTGAACTTTGTGTCTTCACCGGGCCGAGGCAAGTAAAGCGATACATATGCATAACGGTTTATCCGATAAGAGTAATATAATACAGATAAAGGATACCATTATACCTAATTATAAAGTGTCTAGCACATACAATATATGCAAGTGCTTCAGAGTCAACCTGTGCATAGCCTATATACAACATCTATCGTATTCCGATGCCCATGGAGTTGGAGGTGCATTACTAAACTTTGAGTCAGTAACACCGCCGGCCGAATTAAGGCGCCGGACGGAGCCGTATTATTTTGGATGGACGGTGTCCACCTGGTACTATACCTGTTCTGAAGTGCATGGCACATCTAATATATGCCAGTATTTCATAGTCAACAAGTACATAGCACATGTGCCGTGTCTATGGCATTTCTATGGCCGAGGAGTTGGAGGTGCATTACTGAACTTTGCGCCTTTACCCTTTATTATTGAATTAATGAAGTTTGCTGAAGCTCCGTTCAGCCTCAGCCGATGACACGGGGACGCACCGTAATATGTCCAACAGCTTAGCTGTTTCGGCATACAGGTTCTTCAGGATAGGGGGCGAGACGGCCACACGCTGCCCCGGTCCTGCTGAGGGGTGAGACGGCCGTTCGCTGCCCCGGTCCGACTGAGAGGTGAGATGGCCATGCCCTCCCTCTGCCCCGGTCCGGCTGAGGGAGGAGACGGGCATACGCTGCCCTGGTCTGGCTGAGGGGCGAGACGGACATACGCTGCCCTGGCCCGGCTGAGGGGTGAGACGGCGGTACGCTGCTCTGGTCTGGCTGAGGGGTGAGACGGCATTTTGTATGTGGATTTTCATGTTATAAAGGTAAGTATGTACTTGTTAGTTAGCGCCGCGAAGCGGTGCGAAATTTTTACGGTTTTGCCTGATAAAACCCAGAAATATAGGAGGTGTATGCCTTGTAGAGGATAATAAGCCAAAAATGATATTCATTCAATTCAGCGTTACGACGAGCCGATGACGATTACTATGGCTTCGTTATGACGATGACTACCGATATGACGCCGCGAAGCGGCGTGAAAATTTTAATTTTAGGTCCTGGAAAACGAAATGTTAATATTGGAACCAGACCGTGAGGTGAGATGGCTTGGGGAGATGCTCCTGGCCTGTTTCCACTATTAGCTCTTCGGTCCAGCGAATTGTGCACCGCTGGAGCAGCTTCCGGATGCCGATCTCCTCGTCTTTGTGTTCGCGTCGCCTTTTTCGGAACTCGGCAAACTAGCTAAACATGTAGCCTGCTTGAAACTTATAAGTGAATATTTTATGAATGGTATGGCCCCTGGGGCCAGCAATTACCGCCAAGGAGAGCCTCAGCTAGACACTTAATGAAATTATTTTTCCCATTTTCCAAATTTGTATAAGCAATTGCGAAATTTGTGTCATGCCGCGAAGCGGCGCGAGATTTTCCAGTTTTTGACACTAGATAGTTGGATTTTACTGCACTGCAAAGGCAATTTTTACGATAAATTGTTATTTTTCCCTCAAAAAGTGTGTGTGTGTGTGTGTGTGTCTGTGTGTGTGTGTGGAGGAGGGTCGACCCTCCCCGCCTTCTAAAAGTGGGGGGAGTTTGCCCAGACCTCCCCCTGGGCAGGTCTCCCGACCCTCCCGTCGGCGAAGCACCTGGCTGACAAATATTGCAGCACACACTCTCTTGAGAGGAAAATTGTTAAATTGTTTTGTACTACCATCACCCCCCCCCCCCCCGAATTCAAAAACGCATCAGACTTATCAAATAACCATTTTGAAACCCAAGAAAACATTGCAACAGGTGGGTCAGAGTACAGCACAGTACCGCTCATTATGACCGCGCCGGCCACGGCTAGCAGGCGCTCCAGCTATAGCAGGCGCTCCAAGCGACGGTTAGCAACCCCTGGGCAGGGTCGAGGGCCCCGTTCACAGACTCAATGGCCTTCTGGATAAGCTTGAGAGGGCCCTGAACAGACTCAATGGCCCCTTGGCAAGCCGAGAGGCCCCTAAGCAGACTCTAATAGCCCCTGGGCAGGTTCGAGAGGCCCCTGAACAGGATCAATGGACCATTGGGAAAGCTTGAGGGGCCCCTGCACAGACTAATGGCCCCTAGGCAGGTTCAAGAGCCCTTGAACAGACTCAATGGGCCCCTGGTCAAGCTCGAGAGGCCCCTGGGCAGGTTTGAGAGGCCCTTGAACAGACTCAATGGGCCCCTGGTCAAGCTCGAGAGGCCCCTGGGCAGGTTTGAGAGGCCCCTGCACAGACTCAATGGGCGCCTGGGCAAGCTCGAGAGGCCTCTGGACAGGCTCTAGTGGCCCCTGGGCAGGATCGAGAGGCCCCAAAACAGACTATAATGACCCCCTGGCCAGGCTTGAGAGGCCCCTGAACATACTCAATGGGCCCCTGGACATGCTCGAGAGGCCACTGGGCAGGTTTGTTGGGCCGTGGGTGGGTTCAATTGGCCCCTGGACAAGTGGACATTCTCTAGAGGCCCCTGGGCAGGTTTTTGGGGCCCCTGAGTGGGCTTAATGGGCCCCAGGGCATGCTTGAAAGGTCCCTGGGCATGTTTTTTGCGCCCTTGAGTGGGCTCAATGGGCCCATGGACATGCTCGAGAGGCCCCTGGACAGTTTTTGGGCCCCTCGGTGGGCTCAATGGGCCCCTGGACATGCCCAAGAGGCCCCCTGGGCCGGCTTCGAAAGCCCTTCAGTGTCTCTGAGGGCCCTTAACATGTACCAGAGTGACCCTTGCCTAGTTTGAGGGCTCCTCTGTGACTTTTTGAAATCCATTTAGCTAATGCAAATGGTATCTGGGCCAATCTCGGTGGGGCCCCTGTGACCCGTAAGGGGGGGGGGGGGGAATCACGGGTGGAGTTTCCTATTCAAATGATGGGGGGACTGCCCCACCAACTTTGTGTTTTGTCCCACCAACTTTTGTCAGATTTGAAGGTTTCCTGGCGTTGAAATGGCCATTTGCACCTGAACCATTGAAAACAACCAGTCTCTATGACATCCTTGTCCCACCAACTTTTTCTGAAAAGCTCCACCCATGCTTTGTATTGGTTTTGAACTTAAATAGCCAATATATTTGGCCGTTATTGAAATGTCGAAAATACGAAGGTCATTTTCCCCAAAACTTAGCCGTTTTTAAGCAATTTAATTTAACATTTGCAAAATGGGGTCTAGGCTAGTGCCGCCGCTGATTGGCTGACACACTTTTTCACCGAATCCCACCTTGTCAGCCAATCAGCGGCGGTCTACAGCTCAATAATGACGTCATCATCCCAAATTGAAAACCTTAATTTGTATAGAGTTAAGTGACTTTTCGAGACTTTTCGAAAAAAATGACTTTTCGAGAAAAAATATCACCATCGTTTTCAGCAACACTTACTTACTATTTTCGACTACAACCAGCGTATATTTGAAACTTTCAGAAAGGTGAAACATACCCTTTAAGAACTACTTAAGCCTGAGTCTGCACCAAAAAGACATCGATGGGCCATGACCGCCATGATACGACATCACCTTATCAGGATATCAGGCACTTGGCTGAGGGGCGGCACCTGGCTGAAGGCCCCACACCAGGCTGCAGGGGCGGCATCTATCTGAGGGGTGGCACCTGACTGAAGGGTCGGCACCTGGCTGAAGGGGCAGCACCTGGCTGAAAGGGCGGCACCTTGCTGAAGGGGAGGCACCTAGCTGAAGGGCGGCACCTAGCTGAAGGAGCGGCACCTTTCTGAAGGGGCGGCACCTGGCTGAAGTGGCGGCACCCGGCTGAAGGGGCAGCATCTTCTGAGGGGCGGTACCTGCTGAAGGGGAGGCACCTGGTTGAAGGGGTAGCACCTGACTGAAGGGTCGGCACCCGGTTGAGGGGTCGGCATCTTTTTGAGGGGCAACACCTGGCTGAAGGGCGGGATCTTTCTGAGGGGGCGGCACCTGGATGAAGGGGCGGCACCCGGTTGAGAGGCGGGATCTTTTTGAGGGGCAACACCTGACTGAAGGGCGACGTCTTTCTGAGGGGCGACACCTGGATGAAGGGGCGGCACCCTTCTGAAGGGGCGGTACCTGGATGAAGGGGCGGCACCTGGCTGAAGTGGCGGCACCCGGCTGGAGGGGCAGCATCTTCTGCGGAGCGGCACCTGCTGAAGGGGCGGGACCTGGTTGAAGGGGCGACACCCGGTTGAGGGGGCGGCATATTTTGTTAGGGGCAACACCTGGCTGAAGGGCGGCATCTTTCTGAGGGGGGCGGCACCTGGCTGAAGGGGCGACACCTGGTTAAAGGGGCGGCATCTTTCGAGGGACGGCACCTGACTTGGGTGGCGTCCGGTCAGTGGCGGGCACTTGGTATGTGACGGCGCCTCGTCGAGGGCGGCACCTAGACGGTGGCGGCACATTGGGACGTCCAAAAAAGTGGTGAGACTAGTCTGAATGGTCTGTTAGGCGTCGACGCCCCTGGGCCTCGGCACCATATGCTATTCGTATGCAAAGCATATATGCCACATCTACGATATTTCCATTCCCATGGAGTTGCAGGTGTAGTATTGAACTTTGCGTCTTTACCGTACCGAACATTTGCAAAACCGTTTATTCGTAAGAGTGCATTACTGAACTGAGAGATGGAAGGAAGATCGGATAGCTTTGGCCTGTGTTGACACCTGGTATATTTTCGAAATATCTTCTACTTCGAGTAGAATGTGTAAATCCCTTTCCCTCGACATCTCTATGTTAAATGTGCCGAAGGTGAATTACTGACCTTTTAGTCACCAATGCAGCGGTCGATTTAATGCAACGGATGGAGCTGTATTATTTTGACCACTTTTAACAGTTGATGCACAACTAGAATGGTTTAAGTGGAACGTAAGTGGAACGTATATAAGCCTTTGTTTACAATATATTTGCCAAGTGTGTTGGACGTGCATTACTGAACTTTGAGTCAGTAACACCGCCAGGCGAATTAAGGCGTATGAGGGAGCCGTATTATATTGGACAGACAGTGTCCACCTGGTACCATTATACCTGTTCTGAAGTACTTGGCACATCTAATATATGCCAGTCTTTCATAGTCAACATGTACATAGCATATATGCCGTGTTTATGGCATTGCTATGGCCGAGGAGTTGGAGGTGTATTACTGAACTTTCCGCCTTTACCCTAACGGAGCAATCACAGCGATACATTTGCAAAGCCGTTTATTCGTAAAATGAATAGAGATGGAAGGAAGCTCGGATAGCTTTGGCTTGTCTTGACACTTGATGTATTTTCGAAATATTGTCCACATGAAGAAGAATGTGTAAATCTCTTTCCATCGACAAATCTATGCTAAATGTTCCGGAGGTGAATTACTGACCGTCTAGTCACTACAGCAGCGGGATAATTAATGCGAAGAATGGAGCTGCCATATTTTGAACACTTCAAACAGTTGATGCACATCCGAAACGTTTTTCACGTTGAATGGCACTTACATAAGTCTTTATTTTAAAATATATTTGCAAAGCGTGTTTGAGGTGAATTGCTGAACTTTGAGGCGGCAACTCCGCCGAGTGAATTGAGACGTACGCAGTCGTATTATATTGGGCGGACGGTGTCCACCTGGTACCATTATACCAACTTCTATAGTGCTTGGCATATCAAATATATGCCAGTGTGGCAGAGTCAGCATGCACATAGCATATATGCCACACATACGGTACTTCCATGCTCACGGAGTTGGAGGTGCATTACTGAACTTTGTGTCTTCACCGGGCCGAGGCAATTAAAACGATACATATGCATAATCGTTTATCCGTAAGAGTAATAGAATACAGATAAAGGATACCATTATACCTATTTCTAAAGTGTCTAGTACATCAAATATATCCAAGTGTTTCATAGTCAACCTGTACCTAGCTTATATACAACGTCCATCGTAATTCGATGCCCATGTAGTTGGAGGTGCATTACTGAACTTTGCGCCTTTACCGCACCGGGGGCAATAAAAACGTTACATTTTCGGAACCGTTTATTCGTAAGCGTAATAGAGATGGAAGGAAGATCGGATAGCTTTGGCTTTGGTTGACACCTGATGTATTTCGAAATATTGTCCACATGAAGTAGAATGTGTAAATCCCTTTCCCTCGACATCTCTATGCTAAATGTTCCGGAGGTGAATTGTTGAACTTCTAGTCACCACAACAGCGGGCGAATTAATGCGACGGATGGAGCTGCATTATTTTGAGCACTTTAAGCGGTTGATGCACATCCCAAATGTTTTTTTCTTCACGATATGCAGAGCATTTATAAACCTTTATTTTGAAATATATTTGCCAAGCGTGTTTGAGGTGCATTACTGAACTTTCAGTCACTAGGACAATGACGGCCGAATTAAAGTGCCGCACAGAATCGTATTATATTGGACGGTATAAACACCTGATACAATGAAACGCACTTCTGAAGTGCCTGGCATATGCCAATCTTCCATAGTCAGCATATGCATATGAATTGTACCACATCTACGGTATTTCCATGCCCATGGAGATGGAAGTGCATTACTGAACTGCGCGTCTTTACCGGACCGAGGCAATTAAAGCGACATATTTGCAGAACCGTTTATTCGTAGTAGCAAGAGCGATGGAAGAATCAGTTTATTTTTGGCCGTGTTAACACCACATGCATCTTTGAAACATTTTCGATATTATATATAATTTATATATCCCTTTCGTTCGACATTTCTGTGCTTTATATGCTGGAGGTGCATTATTGAACTTCTAGTCGCCACATCAGCGGGCGAATCAATGTGACGAATGGAACTACATTATCTTGAGCACTTTCAACAGTTGATGCACATCCGAAAAGTTTTTCACGGTAAGTGGAACGTATATAAGCCTTTATTTTCAAATACATTTACTAAGCGTCTTTGAGGTGCATTACTGAATTGTGAGTTACTGATACGACACTTCCGGGCGAATTAAGGCGCCGGACAGAGACGTATTATTTTGGACGGATGGTGTCCACCTGGTACCATTATTCCTGTTCTGAAGTGCTTGGCACATCTAATATATGCCAGTCTTTCATAGTCAACATGTACAGTGCAGTGCAAATGTTCTGTCCACTTGCTCGGCATAACCAGCGCGTCTGTCGGTGCTGCATGCAGTAGAATCCAATGAAACTGTGTATGCCCAAACAAACCAATATCGGGGGCGCGGGCCATAATAATTGTATTGGATTCCACTGCGTGCAGCACCGGCAGACGCGCTGGTTATGCCGAGGAAGTGACACAACATTTGCACTGCACTGTACATAGCGTATATGCCGTGTTTATGGCATTTCTATGGCCAAGGAGTTGGAGGTGCATTACTGAACTTTGCGCCTTTACCGCACCGGAGCAATCAAAGCGACACATTTGCAAAGCCGTTTATTCGTAAAATTAATAGAGGTGGAAGGAAGATCGGATAGCTTTGGCCACTTGATGTATTTTCGAAATATTTTCCACATGAAGTAGAATGTGTAAATCTCTTTACCTCGACATTTCTATGCTAAATGTTCTGGAGGTGAATTGTTAACCTTGTAAGCCCAGGCTCCACAATGCGTGATAGTACACAAAGTACGCACGGTTTTTGCAAGTTTGCGTCTTTTGCGTAGTCTAAAAATGTTCAGCTGATAGAAAATGCATTGACTGAGCTACACTGGAACAGCATGGATTACCTAGATACTGGATCGGACTCTCGCCCGCTTTCCTATTGTTCTTCGTGACATTGGGCGCCGACCTGCCATCTATCGGTCGGAAAATCGTTAGCGAGTTGCGTGCGCGCCGCCCCGCCCCGCCGTAACGCTGCCGGCCGGGAGAATGGAGGCGCCGCGTACGCCCATATCCACCGTAAAATCGACTGTAATGTAACGACTTATAGCTAACTTTACCCGAACGCTGGCGCTGCCCGACAGTCCACTGTACAGGCGGCTGCTGATTCGCAAGGAAGGGGGGGGGGGGGGGCGCTGCTCAGCATTCCAGGCTATGACGTCCAGAATCTTCCAAAAGCATAGCGAAAATCGGGCAACATATAGCGTTATATTCTGTGTCAGACGGGGCAGAGCAGTCAGACACACGACACAGACACGGCAGAGCGGTCAGACACGCGACACACACGGCAGAACGGTCAGACATAGGACACAGATACGGCAGAACGATCAGACACGCGACACAGACACGACAGAATGGACGGACACGCGACACAGACAAGGCAGAATGGTCAGACACACAACAAAGATACGGCAGAACGGTCAGTCACGCGACACGGACGGCGCAGAACCGGATTGGCCCCCTCCTGGATCCGCCCCTGTTTTGTCACAAACGCCTCACGACGACACCTTCAGTCGCTTCCGGTTGAGGCGGTTCGCCCCTTTTCCCACTTGCGCTGTTAAGCGCGCACAGATCAGATGCAGCTGCATTCTAACGAAGCGGGCCATCATCTGGTCCAACCGGTTCGAGCTGCACAGGCGAGCGACCATGGTTGTATACGCCTCGGTGTTACACACGCACAGCAAAAGCTTCTCCCGGACACCACGACTGCCCAGCGCGCTGCACACCTGGGTTTCGGTGACCTCGTAGGCCGCCACTACTACCTGGAAGAAGGGCTCTGAAGGCGCCTTCAGACTGCCGATATCGGCCGTCCTCAGTCCGGTGAAGCTTTTTAGGCCGAGGAGCGTCTCCCGACTACGACGCACCGACCTGTTCGTGGTATAGAGGGCAGCTGCGCACTGACTGCAAGCGTGGTGCAACTCCTCCTTGTGAGCCAGATATCCTCCGATATACGTCAGCACGTTCTCTGTAGCACAGTCGATTTCGTGCGGTTGGACGGTCACACTGTCAGGCGTGAACTGCACTCTCGCCTCCGGCACTGGGCGATTGGGTCGGGAGGCGACGGTCGTGGCGATAGCTAGGAGGGTGTCCGCATCTGGCTCACAGTTACCGCTGTCTGATGATTTGATCAGATTGTTCATGCTGCACTTCCGATACGAGTGGCGGAACTGGGTTGGATTTGGGTTGTCATTCTGACCGTTCACCTGGCGGATACAGCCGAAAAAGTTTTCCAAAGAATCCTGATTTAGACGTCGGGTACACATGAACCTAAGCACACCCTTCAAGATGCGCCAGATTTTAAGCACTGCATTGATGGTCAGCTGCAGCCCTGCAATGCTGTCCACCTTACCGCCATTGCCGACACGCCACCTCCCGATCCAGTCACGGCCCTCCTCAAGCACGCGCACGTGCTCCTCCTCGGTAGCAGCGGAGAAGGCACGTTTCTTGCGGCAGGGATCTGAAGGCCTGCTGCTGTTCAGGACGTCCAGCATGTTGTTTAACGTGAGCAGAACGGCTGATGTTGCGCGACACTCCTTGGGTAGCCGATCTATCAAAGGAAGACAGACTGAGATTAGCACTTGAATAGTACTTGCACCTTTTCCATAAGCTGCTCTATAAAGCCTTGACGAGCGTTTGACAGTAAAACACTTCATAGACACAGTCGTAAAACACAAAACTTAAAACACAAACACAGACGTACAAAGTCAGTTTAACTTAGCATCACGTTCCCAAATCAATATTCTGTTGATGTGCAGATAGTATATCATACACGGTACCGGCTCAAATATTTATCGCCACAAGTACCTCGCCAATGGACAAATGATGCAAGGTGAAAACACAAACAATGTCATTTGTTAGTTACGGTATTATTAGTTGTTTCCATTCAAAATTCACTCACCGTGCTCACAGTAGAGATCGATGCCGCCTGCCACCGAACGGCTCATCACTTGAAGGGCGTATTTCACCTTCATTTTCTTGAAGGGTCCCAGCTGGATGTGGACCGCACGGAGCTTGGGTGCTGTCCTCACAGTTCTCTTGCAGTCCAACAGGTAGAACTGACGGATGTGCCTCCATGACGCCGTTTTCCCGTCCACGCTCACGTCGCTCTTGTAGAGAGCGTTTCGGATACATTTGAAGAGGTGTGGCACGTCGTACATTGCCACCACCTCTTCACCATCCACCACAAACGATGGGCTGTCGACAGTGACCCCTAGTTGGCGCATCAGCGCCTGGTTGGGTTTCCCCATATCGCACACCGTTGCAATCACATTCAGTCCGGCCTTCCTCAGACGGCGAATGCCCTGCTTAAGGACATGGTCCATAATCCTTGCTGGAGTTGGTCCAGCACTGTAGAAAAAGCCGATTGGCTGCTTCCACTTTCTCGTCACGCCTCGTGCCATCAACACAAGCGCGTGGTCAGCCACTCGCGTCGTACGTCCCATCTCTCCAAAGTCCTCAAATCCCTCCACATAATCCTCGCCTCTGAGGTACGTCAGCTTCCGTCTCAGCTGGATCTCATCCAGAGAGACCACGACGCAGCGATCTGCAGGAGTCGCCTTCCGTACCTTTTCTTCAAGGATGCTCATGACAGCTTCCTGGAACCCTGGCATCATCTGAATGACCTCCATCCGCTTCCGCAGCCGCCGCGGATGTGGTAGGTAGAAACTGGAGCGCAGGTGGCGGTACGCTCTGGGACCTTGATAGTATATCGCCAGCGACTGCATAAGGTCCTCGTCAGAGTAACGGCGCCCTTTCGGCTTCACTTTCGCACACTTCAGCTGGAGCTTGACGAAGTTGTGGATGGCGGGAGGTAGAGTCAGTTTGGTGTACTTCAGGACGTCATCTAGAGTAGTGTTGGGCACTTCTGACGCGTTCTTCTCAAGATCTTGGATTTTTCTTTTCTGACGACTGATTTGGCATCGGTAGCGGTTTATCTGCTTGTCCAGCTTCTGCCTTCCTTCAGACGATTTTGACGATTGGCCGGTTTCAGCAGCGGTAGGTGGCGTCGGCTGGCTGGTTTCACCAGAGGTAGGTGACGCTAGGTCGATATCCTCTGAGGAGAATATGACGTCCAAGCCACTCCAGTCCATCACAGGTGTGTTGGCAGCGTCTGCGAAAATACAAACGTCCAAGACGAATTAAATAAAATTGATTACTCATGTTGTAATGAAGGCTTTTGCATGAGCACGAGGCATGATATGATGATATGACATTGATGAAGACAATATCCAACTACGGCGATAAAGTCACATGAAATCGCTAAATATGTCGACAGGAAATATCTAAACGTCAACCGCAATGCAAACGGTTGCGCCTTCGGGACCGTCCAAAAATTACATACAATTTTCGTTCATTTTGTACACTCCCTATTCCTGCTACGCTCTGGTTACGCCGTCCCCAGACTCCGCCCCCCCCCCCATTTGATTATAAGCGGAACGTCAAAAAACATGAGTGCAGTTAAATGTCGTTGGCGCTGCAGTGCCACCCATTGCAATGATGCGTGACCAGTGGCGTAGCCGGGGAGGGGGGGGGGGGGGAGGGAGCATTGGGGCAAATTGAACCGGCTTACCGAGCGGGCTCTCGGCCATTCAAACAAACGGTGCATCGCATGTTGAAAAACCTAGCTCTGTCCACTAACCGAGCTATCCAAAAGACGATAACAAATTTCCAGCCTCCTCCGATTCATACAGGAATACTTGTGTGCATTTGAATGCACCATATTTGCCAAGCGTAGACTCTGGCCGGGACTCGGCGCCGGCCCGGTTCGGCCACCTTCGAGTCTGTACACGATGTGACGTAAGAGGCCGTGGCGCGGCCGCCGCCGGTCACGAACTGACCCTGACCGGCCAGCCGGTCGGCGGCTGCCGCACCGTGGCGTCTGACGTCACATCGTATACAGACTCGAAGGTGGCCGAACCTGGCCGGCGCCGAGTCCCGGCCACAGTCTACGCTTGCAAATATGGTGCATTCAAATGCACACAAGTATTCCTGTATGAATCGGAGGAGAGTGGCAATTTGTCACGATCTTCTTGGATACCTGGGCTGGTGGATAGAGCTAGGTTTTTAAAAATGCGGTGCATCATTTGTCCGTCTCTGGCCGAAAACCCGCTCCGTAAGCCGGGTTGGCGGCGCACGGTGCTCAGCTCGCGTGTCGCGAGGAGCGATTCTGCGCATGAGGCGCGGGCGAGTGTGCGCCTTAGTGCCGACACCGGGAGCGCTTGGCTTTGATGCAGCCTTGCAACCGACCAAACCATCTAATGGCTTTGCATTCTATATTGACGAGCAGGGCATGACATGGTTGGCAAAGTTGCTGTTTGCTGGTATGCATTTTGTAGTTGTACTCTTTTGTATTCTGGTCTTAACCCACGCCGGGCCGGGGGGGGGGGGCGTTTAGACGCCCCCCCTTAAAGGGAGTGTGTCTACTGTTTTGTATTGCCAAAAAAAAAAATTTCCTACGATAAGTAGCAGTTGTTATCACGTTTGAATGCGATAAAATTAATATATAGCCCTCCGATAATTGAAATTTCGCTTAAATTGTTTCGACTTACTTCGGTATAAATATCTACGAAGTTGTTTTCACTATGGTGAAGGCAAACACGAAATAGAAATTGGCGCACGTACGACAATCAGCAATACGGTTATTGTATACACAAATTCGAAGCAGAACAGGGGCTCTGTTCGAAAGCTGCTATCAGCGCTCACGAGCTTTTTGTCGAAATGTGATTGGTTTATGCTATCGATACGTTGGCAAGTTTGCATCAAATTCTAGTGGTGGAAGTAGGCTGGGGTAAAACCGCTAACTTACCTCTGCTGGGGTAAACGGAATATCTCAGCAACTAGGGTTATACTGGGAGAAATATGGGTATGGATTGATTCAGAAAAATCTGCAGTCAATCCCATGTGCCTAACTCCATATGGCCAATGTGAGTAGACACACTCCCTTTAAGCTTTTTGACGATAGCGAAAAAACGGCGGCCATAGCGCCGCCGTTTTTTGCACACCTGTTTGGGCATCAATTGCGCATACTATGCGAAAATTTTGACTCCCGAGTCACCAAAGGTCAGGTCACGAGGTCAGATCACGTGACCCGACCTCCGAAAACGTTTGAAGTCGAGCCACAACCACAGTTATATACTGAGCAGTTTCAAACTTTCAGGATATGATAAACATGTCAATACCTAAAATTTGTTTATCTCGGATTTTTGATGTTGGTGACCTAAGGTCAGGTCAATTTCGTGTCCTCCCCATTATAAGTCAATGGGGAAAACTTCAAATCCCTCCTTTTCAGAGGACACCTGTCAGATCAGTCCCATTCTCTCAGCATCATGTCTCCTTAGGCTATTGTTGATGGCCCAGGTGCAAATTTTGATAAGTGGCTCATGTAAAGGTCATTTGAGGTCACCCGAGGTCACCAACAGTTTGTTGCAAACAACTTTTGATAGAGATGAGATAGAAACGCGTAAATGGCACCAATGTGTTTGTCTCATCAAGTCGCATCGACTAATATGCAATATGACCTACCGTGCCCTACTTGGGTCACCATGTGACCTTGACATGAGGTCAAATTTTGAAATTGCTCTTTAAAGGTCATGATGTATGTTTCGATGTGCCTTGACGAGAGAAACACGATGGTGTCAAAGTAAATGTTTTATAGTTACTAGTTAAAAAGTTATTCGCGAAAACTGTTTTCCAAGATTACAGCCATTTTGACCTTTGATGACCTCTGGAGCCTCAACTGTTGACCTGACTTTACATCTGACGAAAACGCTACTGGAGCGTTTCAAGGGCTATCTATTGCTGTTTTCGGTTTCTTCCTAGCTATCATAGTTCCCAAGATATCGAGGGATTTCTGGATCAAGCTACCTAAAACGGAAAATTTGACCTTTGATGACCTCTGGTGACCTCAATATTGACCTGAGCGAGAAAATGTCTGAAGTAGTTTCGAAATAATTTCAGACGACCTTTCGAACGCCTTTTTCTACGTTTCCTAGAAACCGAGTTAGAGGGAGGGGGCGTCGAAACGCCCCCCCCCCCCCCGGCCCGAGTCGGGATTCTCGAGCACCGGCCCGGCGCGGGTTAAGGTCTTTAGAACCCTTCCAACGAACCATGCTCATGCCGTGGCCGTGACTGGGACTGTGACCGTAGACTTAGAATGTTCTGTACCTCTAATAAGAATAGCATACACAACAGAGTTTGGGTAGCATATATGTACCGAGCAATTTAGTGACAGTTTGTACTTTTACATCATGCCATCAGTTCTCACCTTGCTTAGAATCTTTGGCTGGAACATCTTGCCGTACGATCAGAGGTCTCCGACTCGTGACAGGCTTTGGCGGATTCGGCACATCGAAGCGTGTTGGAACCGCATCACGCCTGAGGCGCTTGCTTCCTCCTGAGTAGTACTGCGATGTCTCGAAATGCTCGGAGCAGAGCGTGACGTTCTCGTAGAGGTACTCAAGGGATTTGCCAATCAGGTCGGCTCGCCGACACAGCTGCACCCACTTTTTCGACCTAAAAAGGGAAACAGACACATGACATCAGTGTCCTGCGATATCATCGCGATAGCAGAGTACACAAGGGTCATGCCAGGTTGAACTGCAACAAAACAGACTAGCTACGAAGGGTGTTACAATATACCCAAAAGCTTTGATTTTTTTTTGTGGAGGTAAATCCTCTTTTTATTGAAGTGCATCTTGGTGCATCTTAGAGTAATTATGTAATTTGTAAAACAGTTTACCAATATCACCAAAAGGTGGCATGCATCTGATGGATAATGCTTGTCTGTAAGTTGTGATACACTTTAGGCAATATTAAACCCAAAATGCATTTTCTATAATAATTTCAAATCAAATTTACCAGATATGGATGCTTACCGAGCAACGTCACTTGGGAAACGATGAAAAGACAGATGAGGCATCCTGCTTTTGTAGTTTTGGCAATTAATTGCACCACAAAAGGAGCCTCTAGTGACATCTTTTGCTATAAAAGGTTTCATCTCCTGTCTCCACTGGACAATATCTGAAAACATAAAAATGCCAATCAATGTCTTTTTCAGGACAATCAATCACTACATTTGTTAAACAATACAAATCATGAATGAATGAAGAAACAAATCAAGCTGGTCAGCCGTTTTTCATTTCAAGTATTTCAAAACATTTCATATTCCATGTAAAGTTAAGTGCATTGAATACAAATCAGGACAAGGAGTTAGCATATTTTGTACAGCACTGATAATGTAATAATATTTTAAAATGGTCACACACTTGGGTTGATAATTGTTTATTATTTTAAAAGTTGCCCTGACAGAGGACTAGTTACCTATATAGCTGTAATTTGTATCAGAGGGGGAGCCATGTCAGTAGTAGAACAAAATTGCTCCTCAGCCAAATGTTGTTGACACTATTTTGTGTTTGTCCTTATGTTTTCTTGTAATGAAAATAGACTGAACATGAACAAAGGGACAGGGGTGTAGCTTCTCCAAACAAGTTGAGGGGGCTGAGATAGGGAAAATCGCTCAAAGTACCATCAAAATCCTCAAGGATATGAATTTCTCCCCGGATTTAATCCACTTTCTTGCCAAAGTTGGGGGGGCTCAAGCCCAAGTTGGGGGGCCCAAGCCCCCCCAACTGAATACGAAACTACACCCCTGCAAAGGGACATGTGACGATGAAAACATGTTGAATAAATGGTAGATCAAAAATATTTAGTTAAGTAATCTGATAATTACCACAATATTTGACTAAGGTACCCGTCAGTCCACCGAGTTTGTAGCCGTTAAGGGTCAAGGTTAGTATCATGGTTATTGGTCTTAAAGTTTGATGACATCACTGGGAACATAATCAAACCTGACCTAACCTAATGGCTACAAGCAGTAGGTTAGGCTGTCTCAATCAGACTTAATGGGTCGTAGTAGCTGTCAGGGTTAGGCCAGGTTTACGTTCCCAGTGACATCATTAAAGGGACCATGCCACTTTCAAACAAGTGGTTATATATGTATCGCTTGAGGTGCGCTGGATAAAGTTGATGCTGCTGATCATGATGATGCCATTTGTTTTTCCTAAGTGACTAATTTGATAAAAATATGTTTGTTATAGCAAGTGCATCCTCCTTAGTTTCTTTCAAAGCTAGGGTGGATGAACACTTTACAGGGAAGGGTTTAGCTTACAAGTATTCATGGGAATAGGGTTCATATTTTTTAAACCGAGCTGAAATGGTCACTTATCATGATGGGTCCTTTGTGTAGGTTGACACATTTTATAGTAACTCTTTTGTATGTGGAAATGTAGGCAAATTTTGTATGTGGAAATGTTGGTCTCTAGAATGCAGAATGTTGCGTCATTGATAAGTGTGTTCCATTTGCATGTGTATGTTATAGTCTTAGAGATAGTACACTGTATGATGTAGTGTTGAGATGTATTAAAATTTAATGTTGTATTATTTAAGATTATATGTATAAATGGTGTGTGGGTGATGCCCTGCGAGGCAAGTTTGTGTGTATACGTAGGTGTGTTGTGCAACCAAGGATGGGCCCCTGTGGCTCTTTGTTGTGCACTGAATTTATGTCATTTATGTCACAGTGGACCAACAGGTACCTTAGTCAAATATTACCATAATTACTAGGTATTCACTTGACTTACAATGCAAAGTGATCTGGAATATGACAGCTCAGTGTGTAAATACAAAAATAGAAAGAAGGCATTCAAGACGCAAGAGATATGAAAGGACATTTACACACTAAAACAATGATGGAAATTGTGATTGAGAATTGGGAAACAGTGCATGTGATTTAAAGTAAAACTTTCAAACTATAGTATAAATGTAAAACACTTGCACTGCACAAAATAGGGTTACCTTTTCAGGACAAAATGTTGTCCCACCAGGTTTGTGGCTGGATCAGCCAGTGTATGACTGTTTCCAAAAGTAATACCCATGAAATATCCCCATGTAAATGTCCAATGTTCCCATGTTCCCATGTCATCATATATGGTCGCCACATTTGGGTGTACTTTAGCCAAATATGACATAATTCCCGACGTAGACGATGTCGACTATACCGCCATTTTCCCCGGCATCTATCCACCCAAAATAAATATACATACAAGGGCAAATATCACATTCTGCGACTCTTATCCATCCAAAAACTTACCTCAATAATCAACCCAAAGGTTTTCAAAACCCATAACAGAAGTATTTATCTTAAAACGCACAAAACTCCGCAGCAACTCTTTCACCGCCACGCGTGTTGAGGAATGCGTAATGGCGCCGGTCAACCGCTGCCAACTCGCTAACGATAATTCAGCCGATAGATGGCAGGGAACGCAATGTCATCGAGAACTGGGAAGAGACTCATCCAGAACTACTTAATCCATGGGAACAGTACGCAAAGTACGCATGAAATATCACGCGAACTTGCAAAAGACGCAGCACGGAAGTACGCAACTCTGCAAAAGACGCAAGTACGCAAGTACGTAAGTACGCAAGTACGCAAAAAAGTTCAGAGTTTTGAACTTTTTTTCCGGCTTTTGCAAGATTGCGTAGTCTGAGACAGTTGGTGGCGCATCGCCGGCAATCTGTATTGCCAATAACTCTTGATATAATATAGATAGAGACGTGGGAATGGCACCAATGTGTTTGTCTCGTCCAGATGCATCGCCCTAAATGCAACATGACATACCTGGGTCACCAAATGACATTGACCTGAGATCAAATTTTGAAGTTGACCTAACCAGGACACCATTAATATTTTTCGAAGCGCATTAACGAGACAAACACGATGGTGTCAAAATTATTACTCTATGTTCAACCGATACAAAGTTATTCACGATTTTTTCTGTTAAAGAAAATGCCATCGTAACCTCTGGAACCTAAACTATTGAGTATTGACCCACGTGAAATCCCTGACTATTTTTAAGCCTGAGTACTCAAGCACTAATGCGTATTCATCAAAAGGATCAGTCTCATTACCATTTCAACACTATACTACGCAAATCCCGGACGGTGTCAAAAAAATGGTACGCAAAAGACGCAAACTTGCAAAAACCGTGCGTACTTTCCGGAACGATCACGCATAGTGGAGCCTGGGCTTTAGTCACCAATGCAGCGGGCGATTTCATGCGACAGATGGAGCTGTTTTATTTTTGGCCACTTTAAGAAGCTGATGCACATCTAAAATGTTTTTTACGTTAAAGGGACTATCCCACCTTAACATTAGATTTGAGTTGAGATAGCCATTTTTATGGCTAGGCATTGCAATTAAGTATGGTAGTAGTTAAAACAACCACAATGATCTAATCAAAATGATATTCGAGTTTTGTTTTGACATCTGTAAAAAATAAGACCCATGTATATTTGAATAGGGACTCTAAACCGACAGCGTCGTCTCTTTACCCAACTGGTAATGATAGTCTACTTGTTTTAATTTCAGCCTTGGAATATTTTTGTCTTTCATTTCTCCAGCCAATCTAGACACCGGGTGGTTCGCTTTTTCTGCGCAATAGATGTCGACAAAAAATTGTGCCATATATTTGGCAGCACAAAGGATTTCCCTGTTATTAAACAAAAATCATATGACGTCACCAACCTAACTTTTCGCTTAAAACTAAAAGTTGAATATCTTCCAAGATAAGCATTTTTGTCGGAAAAAATGTTCACGAACATGTTCAGCTGACCTCGCCTGACATATAGACATAAAATGAAGTGTGATTCGACAACTTTCACAAAGTTGGGACAGTCCCTATAAGTGGAACGTAGATAATACTTTGTTTTAAAATATATTTGCCAAGTGTGTTGGAGGTCCACTACTGCACTTTGAGTCAGTAACACTGCCGGGCGAATTAAGGCGTAGGACGGAGCCGTATTATATTGGACGGACGGTGTCCACCTGGTACCATTATACCAACTTCTATAGTGCTTAGCATATCAAATATATGCCAGTGTTGCAGAGTCAGCATGCACATAGCATATATGCCATACATACGGTATTTCCATGCTCACGGAGTTGGAGGTGCATTACTGAACTTTGTGTCTTCACCAGGCCGAGGCAATTAAAGCGATACATATGCAGATATATGCTTGCTTCTTCATGCTTCTTCAGGTTTTAGCCCTGAAGAAGCCGCAAGGCGTAATATAGGTTAACTAATTCATCATCTTTTTTAATTACAATAGCAAGAGCAAAGGCTACTTTTTCTATCTGATACATATGCAGAACCGTTTATCCGATAAGAGTAATAGAATACAGATAAAGGATACCATTATGCCTATTTATAAAGTGTCTGGCACATCAAATATATGCAAGTGTTTCATAGTCAATCTGTACATAGTTTATATACAACATCCATCGTATTTCGATGCCAATGGAGTTGGAGGTCCATTACTGAACTTTGAGTCAGTAACACCACACCGCCTGCCGAATTAAGGCGCCGGACGGAGCCGTATTATTTTAGACGGACGGTGTCCACCTGGTACCATTATACCTGTTCTGAAGTGCTTGGCAAATCTAATATATGCCAGTCTTTCATAGTCAACATGTACATAGCATATGTGCCGTGTTTATGGCATTGCTATGGCCGAGGAGTTGGAGGTGCATTACTGAACTTTGCGCCTTTACCCCAACGGAGCAATCACAGCGATACATTTGCAAAGCCGTTTATTCGTAAGCGTAATAGAGATGGAAGAAAGATCGGATAGCTTTGGCTTGTCTTGACACAATACATCAAAAAAATACATCAGGTGTCAACAAAAGCCAAACTATCCGATCTTCCTTCCATCTCTATTACGCTTACGAATAAACGGTTCCGAAAATGTAATGTTTTAATTGCCCCGGCGCGGTAAAGGCACAAAGTTCAGTAATGCACCTCCAACTCCTCGGCCATAGCGATGCCATAACAACGGCATATGTGCTATGCACATGTTGACTATGAAAGACTGGCATATATTAGATGTGCCAAGCACTTCAGAACAGGTATAATGGTACCAGGTGGACACCGTCCGTCCAAAATAATACGGCTCCGTCCGGCGCCTAAATTCGCCCGGCAGTGTCGTATAAGTAACTCACAGTTCAGTAATGCACCTCCAACTCTTCGGCCATAGCAATGCCATAAACACGGCATATATGCTATGTACATGTTGACTATGAAAGACTGGCATATATTAGATGTGCCAAGTACTTCAGAACAGGTATAATGGTACCAGGTGGACACCGTCCGTCCAATATAATACCACTGCGTACAGCGTCTTAATTCACCCGGCGGAGTTGCCGCCTCAAAGTTCAGCAATTCACCTCAAACACGCTTTGCAAATATATTTTAAAATAAAGACTTATGCAAATGCTATTCAACGTGAAAAACGTTTCGAATGTGCATGAACTGTTTGAAGTGTTCAAAATATGGCAGCTCCATTCTTCGCATTAATTATCCCGCTGCTGTAGTGACTAGACGGTCAGTAATTCACCTCCGGAACATTTAGCATAGATTTGTCGATGGAAAGAGATTTACACATTCTACTTCATGCGGAAAATATTTCGAAAATACATCAAGTGTCAAGACAAGCCAAGGCTATCCGATCTTCCTTCCATCTCTATTAATTTTACGAATGCAAATGTATTTGCAAATGTATCGCTGTAATTGCTCCGTTGGGGTAAAGGCGGAAAGTTCAGTAATGCACCTCCAACTCCTCGGCCATAGCAATGCCATAACACGGCATATATGCTATGCACATGTTGACTATGAAAGACTGGCATATATTAGATGTGCCAAGCACTTCAGGTATAATGGTACCAGGTGGACACCGTCCGTCTAAAATAATACGGCTCCGTCCGGCGCCTTAATTCGGCAGGCGGTGTTACTGACTCAAAGTTCAGTAATGCACCTCCAGCTCCATGGGCATCGAAATACGATATATGTTGTATATAAGCTATGTACGGGTTGACTCTGAAACACTTGGATATATTTGATGTGCTAGACACTTTATAAATAGGCATAATGGTATCCTTTATCTGTATTATATTACTCTTACTGATACACGGTTCTGCATATGTATCGCTTTAATTGCATCGGCCTGGTGAAGACACAAAGTTCAGTAATGCACCTCCAACTCCGTGAGCATGGAAATACCGTATGTATGGCATATATGCTATGTGCATGCTGACTCTGCAACACTGGCATATATTTGATATGCCAAGCGCTATAGAAGTTGGTATAATGGTACCAGGTGGACACCGTCCGCCCAATATGATACGACTGCGTCCAGTGTCTTAATTCACCCGTCGGAGTTGCCGCCTCAAAGTTCAGCAATGCACCTCAAATACGCTTTGCAAATATATTTTAAAACAAAGTCTTATATACGTTCCACTTAAAGGGAATAGTTCACCTTTAACATGGGGTTTTCGACTGAGATAGCAGATTTGTAGAGCAGATCTAAAAATGGTTTGTGGTGAAAGAATTACCTCTCTACGTTAAGTAATTTCGACACAGGACTAGTGGGCCCGATTTCAATCCCGCTGTTCCGGGCCACGATCGGGGAATGAACGCTCGCCGCCGCGCCGCCGGAGGCAGGTACACTCTCTGGCACGTAGTCTCTGGTTACGACGCCTCGTTAATATCCGCTCAGCCGCCCGGGCGGCGCGGCGGCCCCTTGTCAGAGACTGTACTTGGCGTCAGGCGGAGCGGGGCGGAGCCAGAACGCCAGCTGCTATCGTACGATTTCTCGTGAAATAGAAAGAGAAACTTATTTCTTTCTCCACATATATCCATCAGTTGTCCACACCAAAGTCATATTCATAGTTTTGAGCTCAAGATGCACCTAATGGTTGAACTTAAAGACAACTTTCAAGGTGACCTATTCCCTTTAAAGGGACTGTCCCAACTTTGTGAAAGTTGTCGAATCACACTTCATTTTATGTCTTCATGTCAGGCGAGGTCAGCTGAACGTGTTCGTGAACTTTTTTTCTCTCGAAAAAATGCTTATTTTGGAAGATATTAAACTTTTAGTTTTAAGCGAAAAGTTGGGTTGGTGAGGTCATTTTTTTTTTTTTAATAACAGGGAAATCCTTTGTGCTGCCAAATATATGGCACAATTTTTTGTCGACATCTATTGCGCAGAAAAAGCGAACCACCCGGTGTCTAGATTGGCTTAGATTGCGAACCACCAGATTGAAAGATGCAAATGGCCAGATTGCGATGGAGAAATGAAAGACAAAAATATTCCAAGGCTGACATTAAAACAAGTCGACTATCATTACCAGTTGGGTAAAGAGACGACGCTGTCGGTTTAGAGTCCCTATTCAAATATTACACTGGCACTGGCATATATTTGATATGCCAAGCACTATAGAAGTTGGTATAATGGTACCAGGTGGACACCGTCCGTCCAATATAATACCACTGCGTACACCGTCTTAATTCACCCGACGGAGTTGCCGCCTCAAAGTTCAGCAATTCACCTCAAACACGCTTTGCAAATATATTTTAAAATAAAGACTTATGTAAATGCTATTCAACGTGAAAAACGTTTCCGATGTGCATCAACTGTTTGAAGTGTTCAAAATATGGCAGCTCCATTCGTCGCATTAATTTTCCCGCTGCTGTAGTGACTAGACGGTCAGTAATTCATCTCCGGCACATTTATCATAGATTTGTCGACGGAACACATTTACACATTCTACTTCATGTGGACAATATTTCGAAAATACATCAAGTGTCAAGACAAGCCAAAGCTATTCGATCTTCCTTCCATCTCTATTAATTTTACGAATAAACGGCTTTGCAAATGTACCGCTGTGATTGCTCCGTTGGTTGCTAAAGGCGGAAAGTTCAGTAATGCACCTCCAACTCCTCGGCCATAGCAATTCGAAAGAGCGGCTCAAAATGAAAGTGGGGATTTCTTCGGAATTTCGGTTTAGGTCACCCAAGGTCACCCATCAAGGTCAAACTATCAAAATTTATCAAAATCTGGCTGTTGGCTAACTTCACGGTCAACAGCCTTGAAGTTAGCCAACAAGTAGGACAAAATGGCATAATCTTCCTTCTGTTTCTTAAGTAGGAAGATTATTATGCGATTTTTTAAAACAATTGTCTGGTATTTACTTTGTAAAATAAACCAATAATATGTGGTCGAATGATATAGGTTGCATTCTTCGTAGACGCGAAAAATCAGCTGACTGCGTGGCGCGCAATGTTTGCGATTTGCGCGCTAATGTTTGCGATGTTTGCCTAAAATGCGCATGTAGGTCAAGTCGCATACGATGATCACGAATCTGATCTTATTTTTAATGTCAAGGTCATATGAGTAAAGATGGTTGTGTACACTTATGTACCGTTTTACAGAAACCGTACACCGTACAGCCTCGCAAAGGCCACCATTCGAAAGAGCGGCACAAAATTAAGGTGAGATTTTCCTCGGAATTTCGATTAAGGTCCCCAAGGTCACCGATCAAGGTCAAACTATCAAAATCAACCAAAATCGACCTTATGTACCTTTTTACTGACAAACGGTGCTTTGAACATTTTTTTTTAAATGGCACCATTCGAAAGTGTCCGTAAAAAGGTACATAAGGTCGATTTTGTTTGATTTTGATAGTTTGACCTTGGATGACCTAAATATAAATTTCGAGGAAAACCCCACGTTCATTTTAAAGCGCTCTTTCGAATAGTGACATTTAAAAAACGTGCGAAGCACCGTTTGTCCGTAAAAAGGTACATAAGGTCGATTTTGATTGATTTTGATAGTTTGACCTTGATGGGTGACCTAAATCGAAATTCCGAAGAAAACCCCACCTTCATTTTGAGGCGCTCTTTCGAATGGTGACATTTAAAAAAACGTGAAAAGCATCGTTTGTCCGTAAAAAGGTACATAAGGTCGATTTTGATTAATTTGGATAGTTTGACCTTGATGGGTGACTTTGGGTGACTTTAATCGAAATTCTGAGAAAACCCCACCTTCATTTTGAGCGCTCTTTCGAATAGTGCCATTTAAAAACCCGTGTAAAGCACCGTTTGTCCGTAAAAGGGTACGTAAGGTCGATTTTGATTGATTTTGATAGTTTGACCTTGATGGATGACCTTGTGTGACCTAAATCGAAATTCCAAGGAAAACCCCACATTCATTTTGAGCCTATCTTTCGAATGGTGGCCATTGCGAGGCCGTACGGTGTACCGTTTATTTGTAAAAAGGTACAAAAGGTCAATTTTGATTGATTTTGATAGTTTGACCTTGATGGGTGACCTTGTATAACCTAAATAGAAATTCAGAGGAAAACCCCATCTTCATTTTGAGGCGCTCTTTCGAATGGTGCCATTAAAAAAACGTGGAAAGCATCGTTTGTCCGTAAAAGGTACAAAGGTCGATTTGGATTGATTTTGATAGTTTGACCTTGATGGGTGACCTTCGGTGACCTTGGGCACTTCAGAAGTGCGTTTCATTGTATCAGGTGTTTCTGCCGCCCAATATAATACGATTCTGTGCATGCTTCATAATAATCCTCGAACAGTAATGTTAAATGAGCTATCCACCATCCTCAATATCGACTTCACATCTCTAACAAAATCAGTTCAAATGGAAATTATTGTTAATGGTTACAGCCTAAGCCGGGTCAGCGGACGAGAGGTAGCGTATTGTGTCCAAAAATATATTATGCGTACACAAATATTTATTTAAACATTCCAGTCCCCCCTCTCCTCCACGGGCACTTGGCAGCGGCGGCGACTGGCTTTGCTGGTGCATGGCGGGTGGGCGTCCTTCCACGTACGGCGGCCACTGATCAGAAGTGCTTGAGATGAACTGTTGTGTGTTTGTGTGTGTGTGTGTGTGTGTGTGTGTGTGTGTGTGTGTGTGTGTGTGTGTGTGTGTGTGTGTGTGTGTGTGTGTGTGTGTGTGTAGGTGAGTGTGTGAACGGTGTATGTTGAGGACATTTGCCCTTCACACACCGGTAAGTCGAGGACCACCGGTGTATGTCGAGGACCGAAAGCCGGTCCTCGACTTTAAAGCTAATCAAGAACCAATAATTAACGTCTTCTCGGTCATCTGACTTAATTTTGAGATGGTCCTCAACATGTACGAAAACCTTACTTTTTCACACATATTGTGTGAATGTGTGTGAACGTCGCTTCAATCTGACGTGTGTGAACTTCAGACGACTGTGGGGGCAGCCATATTGAATGGCACCACCATGATCCGCGCATGAACCTCTCTGGTTTTTCTATTTCAGAATTATTGGAAATTCGTTGCTTTCATCACTTCCTAATTAATATAACTAATTATTTTAGCCGGCGGAAATATTTAATTCATTTTTCTTATGAAATTTGAGGTATTTGAATCTTACTTTACGAAACTATATTTTCTGCGAAGAAGTCCACCTGTTCGTCAAGGCCACAGAGATAGCTGTTCGTCAAGGTCATAGAGATAAGGTAGACCCGTCCCTGCCGCGCAGGTATCTGTCATGACGTCACCGGGGGAATACTTATATCCGGCATAGCAAGCTAAATATATGAAACACTACTTCGCAAGTGTCATACATGTCTAACGTACATTATTGCAACGTCAATAATGCATTTTAGACAGTATGAAGTCTCATATTAATGACAAGGAACTCACAGGCATCCAAAAAGTAGTACCCCTGGTGACATCATCAGCGCAGATTATAGATCAGCTTATAGGCATTGGGATGACAACGGCCTGGCCGTTCGTAAGCTACACGTTTGTGCCATATTTGTGCGGTTGACGCGTGTGCTGAGTCGGGGCTGGGTTGAAAATTATTAATCTGCAACTGGAGGTAAGGCTTTCATGTGTTTCATTAATTAATGTGGTGTGTTGTATTATTGATCCACCTTTTTACCGGTGATTTGCCACGTTACCTATCAGAAGGAAAGTAAGGATACAGATTTTTGCCACTGCGGGGCACGGCTGCATAGTGATAGGCGTTTATATTTTGAAAGGATCTGCTACCATCCAAAGCACCAAAGAAGTAAAATTGTAAGAGAAAAGAAATAAGAGAATGAAGCTGAGGGCATAGATTCAGTAACGCACCTCTGGTAGGCAATAGGTGGTAGGTGGAAATTTGGGTAACGGTGGGGCTGGCCAGAGGTGAAAAAACCTCGAGGTTGACACCGACAAAGAGCCAGGCTAACTCACTTCCATTTTTCGCGCTCTTATGGCCAATTACTCTAAAAAGCAAGTTTTTTCTCACGCCTCGGTGACTAACAATATTGATACAAATCGGCACTCTGGTACATTTGGTAAACATGCAACATATTTTGTCAATACGCAGCATATTGTCAACACACAACACATTTTCAACACAACACATTTTATGATTGGTACAATGAGTGCTACACATGAAGATAGGGGTGTCTGAATAATTGTACTCCAGAACCATCAGTGCCTATTTTAACATGGTAACGGGGGGGGGGGGGGGGGGGGGGGGGGGCAGTGAGCCGTTTTGCCCCCCCCCCCCCAGTCAAAAAATGCTGCCCACCCTGATTTCATTATTTCCATGTCAGTTTCCGATTGATAGGTATTCAATTAAAATAAAATATGCTTACCTGGTGATAAATGTATACAAATCCAATGCAAATGTCATGATATTCCTAAGTTTTAGAATTTCCCAACCAAAATAATTATCTTTAAATTATTTCCGGAATATCTTGAATTTCAATATCTTTTGAACAATTGCTCATTAGCGGCAGAGTGCCGGAGATCTGGGGTTGTTGGATCAGAAATGTCGCCACACAATTTGGAGTGGGTGGGGGCAACTGCTGAACCGATTGTGTTCACATTTGGTGTGTAGTTAGGCAGGGGCTCCGCCACAGGGGGGCGGGGGACGTGTGTCCCCTAGGGGCGGATACAGGGGGCCGCGGGGGACGGCCGCCCCCTGCGGGTAGATACAGAGGGGGGCGCCTCCCTGCACCCCCCCCCCCCCCCCTCCGCACCGAAGGCGCGGAAGGGCCTTGCAAGCAGACCAATTTCCGCGCCGAATGCGCGGAAATAGACATGCTTACAGGGTTGGATATCTGACATTTGCTGCATTCAGACCAGGAGCCGCCCTCAGGCTAGGTGCCGCCCCTGGCCAGGTGCCGCCTTCAGGTCATGTGCCGCCCTCAGGTCATGTGATGCCCTCAGGCCAGATGCCGCCCCCTGGTCAGGTGCCACCTTCAAGCCAGGTGCCGCCCTCAAGGCAGGTGCCGCCCTCAGGCCAGGTCCCGTCATCAGGTCACGTACCGCGTTCTGGCGGGGCACCGCCCTCAGGTCAGATGCCGCCCTCATGCCAGTTGCCGCCCCCTGGTCATGTGCCGCCCCTTAGCCATGTGCCGCTACCTAGCCATGTGCCGCCCTATGGCCAGGTGACGGCGCCCCTCCGGCCAGTGAGGACGCCCCTCCGGCCAGTCACGGTGCTTTTGCGGCCAGTGACGGCATCCCCTGTCAAAGACGGTGCCCCTCCGGCCAGTGACGGCGCCCCTCTGGCTAGTGACGGCGCCCCTCTGACCAGTGACGGCCCCTCTCCGGCCAGTGACGGCGCCCCACCGGAAAATGACGGCGCCCCTCCGCGGCCAGTGACTGCACCCCTCCAGCCAATGACGGCGCCCCTCCGGCCAGTGATGGCGCCCCACCGGCAAATGACGGCGACCCTCTGGCCAGTGACTGCGCCCCTCCACCCAATGACGGCGCCCCGCTGTTCAGTGACGGCGCCCCTCCGTCTAATGACGGCGCCCATCTGACCAGTGACAGCGTCCCTTCGGCTAGTGACGGCGCCCATCTGGCCAGTGATGTCTCTCCTCCGGCTAGTGACGCCACTCTTGCGTCCAGTAACGACGCCAGTACGGTACCCCTTCGGCCAATGGGCACAGACAATGGCGGCAGCCTTCAGGCCAGTGACGGCGCTCCTCTGGCCAGTGACCGCTGGAGGTGCGAGGCTCTCTCAGGCCTTGACAATCGCCCTCTCAGACCAGCCTGGGATCCGCTCAGGCATGGCAAGGGTTCTATCAGGCCTATAAATCATCTAAGGGCCCCTCATGCCGCACGAGGGCCCCTTAGGCTGACAGGGGGCCCGCTCAATCCGACCGAGTTCTCCTTCAGGCCGATCGAGGTCCTCTCAAGCCGACCGAGGACCACTCAGGTTGACTTGACCCATCAGGCCGACCAAGTTCCCCTTCGGGGCGCTGGAGGATCCCCTCAACCCGTCCGTGGGGCCCTCACGCCAACCAAAGGCCCCTCATTCGGAACATAATGGCCCACAGGCTGACAAAGGGTCTCCTCAGGCTGACAAAGGGCTTCCTCAGACCTAGGGCCCCTCAGACCAAGTGATGGCCCTGAAGCCGACCCTTTGTGCATTTCTACGCACGCCACTGAGTGTCACTCATGGGAGACTAGAAGAACAATAGTTTCTGTGATAATGTTCCTTCAATTGAGGTAGAATGATTTATCACTCCGGACGGGGCAGGGGCTGCCCTAAATGACTTTCCCGCTAAAAAAAAGTTGAATGCCGAGGCGGAGAAGCTCCTGGAACAGGTGAACAGTCTATCCTCGTGTTGTCAGCTAAAGCTGAGCGCATATTTGTATTTGTTCCAACCTTACGTTTGAAGGTGTCGGCGCCCTTCGCTAAGCAGAGCTGTTTGCATGGACCATATCCGATCGCGCAATATTTGCTGACAGGCGGAATTTAAAGTCATGGATTTACGTGTCACAAACTTTCGGCACGGTCCTCCCCGCGCATTGACTTCATCTTACTCAGGCCGCTGCCACCGATACAGGTCCATCCCAGTCAATGGTAAATAGGACGAGTTAGCACGAGTCGCGGCGCCAGCCCCATGCATCAACTCGAACATCTCTCCCTGCCAACTCTTCTTGGTGCAAGCAGAAGTCAGGCGGGCGCGATTGTCAAATGCGCTACGCAGGCACGTAAACAGGATTTTTATCAGGGAGGGGGGGGGGGGGGGCACCCGGTAGTAAAAAAAATCGCTCCTCAGCCATATCTTGTTGACGGGGGGGGGGGGGGGGGAGGGGTATGGTTGGGTCGTCAGAGATCTCATTTTATCTAGTGTGCATTTATTTTGCTCAGAGGGAGGGGGGGTGGGGGGGGGGGGGGGCATGGCCACCGTTCCCCCCCCCCCTGGCTACGTCCCTGGCGCTACGGAGAAGAACTTCAACAAGCACCGCAACGACGTAGCTACGATGGAATTTGGACGAGAGGCGCCTCTTTGTCCGTGGAAGGTGGAAGCGTCGGCATCTGATGGAAGTGGTAGACAATAATGTCTACCACTTCCATCAGGTATAGATTCAGGCAGAGATTGGACAAGGTAGATTTCGGCAGGTCAGAGAGGAGAGAGAGAGAGGGGGGGGGGTATATTTCAGCAGGCCAGAGAGAGGTGAACGACCTAGCCGTGACATAATTACTCACATCCACGATCGCACTCGAATATACGTGCTGCTGACGAAAATGCTTGCTATTGACGGACGGCATACCTACATGTGAGAGTGCTATACAAATACATTCAGTATCTGTTTATAAATACATTTATAATTTTACTTTTTAGAGAGAAAAAACTGCAAATGAGTAAGCGTAAGAAAATTGACAATTTTTGCAGGAAAATGTATTTGATTAATTAACCTTTAACGCCCCTCTAGGCCCATGGCGTCCCCTTTGACGGCGAAAATGCCGCCCCCTGGATCAGTCGCTCACCCCATTCGGAAAAATCCTAGATCCGCCCCTGGGTATGTTCGAAGAAACGGCGCCCCAATTTCCCGGAAAAAATGTGCCCCTATTCCCTGGAAAAAATGCGCCCCTGTTCCCCGCAAAAAAAAATGGGCCTCTATGCCCTGCCAACTACGGCGTCTTACTGGTTCGATACAAAGTTATGGAAGAAAAATGACGAATGACCTCAGGGTGAATATATTTTACCTCGTGGAGGTCACAGGATAAAAATACTACATGGATCTTTGCATTGGCGGATCCAGAACGTATGGTTTGGGAGGGGGGAGGGAAATTTCAAAAAGTCTCGCACAATTCTGAAAACGCATCGGATTTGGCTTGCTTATGTATTGATACCTGATTTAAAGCTAACTTTCCTTAGTAAAAGTTGCTTAGAGATTGTTTTCTATATCAGGACATGTGTCGATCTTGCGCCGATTTCAGGCGGTTGGGGGGGGGGGGGCAATTGCCCATTTTGCCTAACCGTAGATCCGCCACGTAGATCCGTAAAACCGTAGATTGCAAAAGATGTGGGACTGGTGAAAATTGGGAAAATTTAGCCATTTCCTGTGGATTTATATACATTTTCATGTTTCCCCAATGACTTATAATTGGGAGGTCACAAAATATACTTCACTTTAGGTCACTGATATAAAAATCATCCGAAATAGCAGAATTGTAGGTGTGTATGACCTGGTTAAATCTGTGAGTATCTAAATGATCAGTCAAACAATGTGGCTGCGGCACGACCTTACATTTTTTTGGAGGTGAGATCACTAGACTTGACTTAGCAACTTGACCTGAGGAGACCCAGGTAAACAAATTAACAGGATTTGGGCAATTGATAGGCAAGCAGTTGTACCAAAAATGGCAGCGCGAAATGGCGTCGTTTTCCGCTATTTCCAAAAAACCTAAGGGGGAGGGTATCCGCCCCCACTGTCGGATCCAGGAGGCGGACATCAGGGGAAAATGCCCCCCCACCCACAGGAATCTAGGGGAGGGGTCATGCAATACAAGTATGCCCCCCCCCCGCGCGTTCCCGGCACTGAACGTGAAAAACAATGATCTTAGGAGAAAACTTCATGAAAACGAAAGTTTTCTCTTAAGTGATTTAATTTTAGTTTGTATGTATCCCTTGCTTTCAATGAGAGACACAACTGCGCACCTGATGCAATTCAAGCAGTCCCGGTGACACTCGCCCCGCTGGGGGGAGGGGGGGGGAGGGGCAGAATCTGCCACCTACCGGATGTTTTCAATAACTATAAAACTCTAATAGATATCAACGTGAAACCTATAGTACCTTATACTACATCAATTATACGTCTTCTCACTAAATTTCAATGAAATTAATGGAGTATTTGGGGAGATAATAACGTTTTAATGACGTCATGTTATTCCATTTTTGGTGGAAGAACAATAAATGTTTGATTTTTGTAATAGAGTTTCAAAGCAAATTGCAAATACAAAACGTCAAAAGAAAAGAAATGTCATTCTCTTCCAAATGGCCATCTATAATTTGTTATTTTTTGGGGTTTTTGAACCCCAGAAATATATTTTTTTCGGAAAAATGTCCTCAAAAATTTTTTATTTGTGAATTCGAAAAGTGAATTTCGTAAGCTCGAATACCAAAATAAGGTGACCGTCGCAAATTCGCGGAGGGAAAAAATGGGGCTACCTTTTTGCCACAAAAAGATATCCCCAAAAATGGGGGTACCTTTTTGCCCCCCCCCAGTGGTTTTTCCCTTAAAATAGGCCCTGAGAACCATGCAACGTTGCATCATCTACTGATATTTGTTGTACCTATTGTTATAAGGATGCAAGAATAATGTTTCCATATTCATCCATGATGACATCACTTGCTGATTCCATGGGTGCTGCAAAATAGTTTTGGACAATTGATGTTTTGCGTATTTGAAGTAGGTAATAGAATCAAAGCATCATTCAATATTCCACAAATAAGATAGAAAACACCATTATTATTTTTGGTTCTGACCATATGAGAGCAATAATTTTATCCAACATGATTTTACATGACACAGTATTTTGGCCAGTATTGAATATTTTACCACAAGAACTACAGATGCATGATGCTGTGGCTATTTTGGTCTGGGTATGCCACAAGTTGTATGTTATTTTTCAGAATCCAACATGATTTTACATTGGTACAGTTTTTATGCCAGTATTGAATATTTAAACATAATTGTGTTCATTTAATTTTATATGTGATAAGAGATAAAGAGATTGTGCCAAGATACCTGGAAAAGATAACAAGATCCAGCAAATACATTTCACTAAACTTTGGAAACAATACTTGATCGATCAAGAATGTTGGCATTAGGTATCCAAAATTTGACCTATAATTTGGCAAGCTCTTCAGATAGTACTAAAATATAGATAGTACTAGTGGATACTAAAACAAAAATGAGAGGGGAAGTGGTATTTGTTAAAATTGTAAAAAGGGTAAATTCTCTCTTTCATGAAGAAAGGGTAAATTCTCTCTTTTCCCATTCAAAATCATTCCTATCCACTGACCAGGATCCTCCATGATATTTAACAAATTTGGATCTATTAATATCACCATCATCATCATCATACATTTATTTGCCTTGACAATAGGTGAAATTCAGGATGGACACATTGGTGCACGTTGCCATCAAAACAAAAGGATTGGTCCATAAGCTTACGCTTAAATCAGAGCACCTATCCCTTTGATCGCGAAACGCTAGTTGTAGCTATCTACTGACCACCGCGCCACAGCACATGATTTATCGGGATACTGGATTCAGATATTAGGAAGGTAATTCCTGTGATTTTTTTATAATGAAGCTTAGTTGGCAAGGAGTAAGTTGAAAGCACTTGCTTGCAATGTCCTATTATTTCGGGGCAGCCCGCCTGGCCAACCGGGACGTCGCCACGATCCATCCCGGACCGGGGACAAGTGCGGGTTACCGTCCCGGTTGGCCCATAGAAAGTAAGTCGTAATACAAAAACAGATTTGCGTAAGTTATGCACAGCAACCCCATAGAGGTGACCATCTTGACATTTGAACTCAAATGTCATCTTGACATTTGAGTCCGACATTATTCTTTCAACTATTAATAAAAACTGACCTCAGGTCAAGGTCACCAAATAACCTAAATGGGGTATATTGCATATCATCTCACGGGCATTGTCGCCAGAAATCCAATGATGACATTTGAAGG
>JAXIVJ010012150.1:0-41252 GCA_036785665.1 Chirona hameri | reverse complement strand
GAGGGTGCCCCCATTTCAGCATTGCTTTTGACATAACGTTATCTATATGTATTTGCAATATCAGTCGTGCCCTTTCTATAATTTAACCCTCGCCCTACGGAGGGGCCTGACAGGCCCCCCCCCCCCCCTCCCCCCTGAGGTTTTTCTTAAATAACTTTTGACACATAGGATACATCTTGCTGAAATTTTCGGTAGCTGAGTTTAGCACAATTATACGTAGGTTGTTAACATTTATTTGAAATTGGTTAAGTATTTTGGGAGATAATAATGTTTTGATGACGTCATTTTGGTAACAAAAATGAGAGATATTTGAAAAATGGTAGAAAACAGAGTTTTAAAGCAAATTCCAAACTCAATTCACCAAAGATATAAAATGGCATTTTATTTCAAATGGCAATCTCGGATTTTCAAAGTTTTGGTTTTTGACTCCTAAAATAAAATAAAAAAACTTTTTTTAAAATCCCCACAAAATCAAAATTTTCAAAGATATTAGACAAACCGGAATATATGTGAGAGAACTGAGTAGGGACAATACTCATACCAAATGTGAAAGCAATATATCCATTATTGACTGAGATGGCTTCCTAAGTGTAAGAAACTGATGACTTCATTTTTGAAAATAACTTTTTTTTAACATTTTTGGACAAGATACGAACAAATAATTACTTTTTGTGTATGTCTGGCCAAAACTGGTCTGGGAACATGCCTTTTTATTTACATTTATCAATTTCTCATTTTGAGGTTTTCTGAAGAGCAAAATCGCTGTTCTGGACGTGGTAAATCCGAGGTCATTCACTTGACCTGGAAGGTCACCCGTTGACCTGAAACCTAAAAATCGCATACTGTTAGATTCCTCTCATGACAGGCAATATGCTGGCTCTTACCGCATTGCTCTACGTTGCTCGCCGCCTATGTGTCTGAATTATTTTTTGGCGAATTAAAAGCAGCGCTCTGTAAATGTTTGCGATAACATTTCAATAATGCAGCACATATTGCCGGCCTGAGCCAGGGAGCGTTCTGCAAGCTCCAAAATAAAGGAACTCATTTCAGCCAGCAGAGGACTGCGAATTTGCACTTCCAAACTGAATTACTGAAACCATAATAACAGCGCGAGACATGAAATAGAAATTCACACTTGAACTAACAAAAGTAAACCAATACAGCACTGCAGCCGCAGGGAACCTAGTCGGCTGTGTGGGTCTCACGTCTCTCGCGCAGTGCCGCTCCCCCGTGCGGTGTCGTCCGCAGACTGGTCCCCCGTGTGCTGTGTCGTCCGCAGACTGGTCCGCCGGGTGGTGTCGTCCGCAGACTGGTCCGCCGGGTGGTGTCGTCCGCAGACTGGTCCGCCGGGTGGTGTCGTCCACAGACTGGTCCGTCTGTGCTGTGTGCTGTCCGCAGACTTGTCCGTCTGTGCTGTGTGTCGTCCGCAGACTGGTCCGCCGGGTGGTGTCGTCCGCAGAAGACTGGTCCGCCGGGTGGTGTCGTCCGCAGACTCCGCCTGTGCGGTGTGTCATCCGCAGAAGACTGGTCCGCCTGTGTGGTGTCGTCCGTTGACTGGTCCGCCGTGCGGTGTCGTCCGCAGACTGGTCCGCCTGTGCTGTGTGCTCGGCGGCCGCTCAGCTGCCCTTCTATAGCCACTCCGGACGGTCCGGACGGTCCGGACGGCCGGACGGTCCGGTTGGCCAAATGGTGTCAAAGACCGCACAGAACTCCACTAATCACCATTACCGTCCCCCCCCCCCCCCCCCCACTCACGCCCGACAGCTCATGGCTCCTGCTATCGACTTGTGACACCTGTCCGGGCGATGGAGTCGATCGCGATCCATCGTCGTGTTTACCTGCCGGACATATTCTGGTCACGCGCTACTGCTGGTTACCATCGGTGTTCTCAACAATCGAGGCGCGTGCGCCACTTTGTGTGATGCGCGGCGGACGCGATGGCTGCACCGCCCCGCTGTGGCCTCTGACAAACACTCACTATGGATGGAGCGGCGCCAGTCAGGAGATGGTAAACACTTACCGGACGTAGCAGGTTGATATTTAGCACGCATGCGGAGTACGAGCTCATTAAAGGAAATAGTTCACCTTCAACATGGGGTTTTTAACTGAAATAGCAGGTTTGTAGCCCGTGTTGAGAAATCCCTATCTGCAACTGTTCTTGTCTGAAAAGACTCTCCAGCCGAAGATATTTGACTTTTTGGCGAAGAAATGCGGCACATATATGATATACCGTACCAACTGAAGTGCCAGCACTGCATGGAGCATGCGCAGACCAACAACGCACACCATAAACTTAATAATTTACGACCTTCTGTCCTGAATTGGCGCGATGTAGGACCATTTTTGAAAAGAAAAAAAGAAACGGTATTACAAAATATAATAAAATCCTGTTCTGATAAATTTTCCGAAGGTGAACTATTTCCTTTAAGAAACGCAGCTTGGGCAAATGAGGGACAGGTTTGCATGTTCACTGCTAGGTAAAAGGCAATAATTTGGGTATGTCCCTGGATAGTTTTGCAAGAAGTATTGACGTACATTTGTGTATGACGGAATGTTTTGCAATTGGTCTCATTTTTACTTCTGATGTCTTCTGACTGTATGATATCAACTTTAATGTGTGACACATCAGCCAATGTTGACTGTAAGCGCATTCTAAAAGCAAAATGTAAAACATTTTAAACACCCGAACACAAAACACGTTGGGGCAGAAAGGGGGTTAGAACTTATAAGTATGCCGGTCAGAAAATGTCAAGCTTGAGCAGTTCGAAACGGCGGGGATTCTGGTCATGTCTTCCATGCCCCGACCGAAACTGTCGATTGCTGACCGAACTGTTCCGATAATCGTATGCATCTACGTCGCGCGACAGGTTCAAACGCAGCAGATCGAGTGCCTACGTGTACGTGTATAATGTATATAGATCCAGGGACGTGGGAACCGTAGTGGCAATGGAGGCAACTCGCCCCCCCCCCCCCAACTTTGGAGCTGGGGGGAGGGCGACGCCCCCTCCCCCACCCAAAGTTTGTACACGATCACTCGACTATGTATAAGAACAAGGGCATTGTCACCAGAGTTTCAACGGCGGCGCGCAGCGCCGTGAAATTTGACACAGCTGTTTGAGCATTAATTACCCATACGGTGTATTTTTTTTTCCCTCGGATCATCTCAGGGCAGGTCACCAGGTCAAGACAAGTGACCCCACCTCCAAAAAGTTTGCGATCGTGCCACAGCCGAAGTGATTGACCAAACGGTTTGAAACTCACAGGATGTCATCAAGTGATAAGTACCTACAATTCATTTATCTCTAATTTTATTATATCGGTGACCTAAGGTCAGGTCGATTTCGTGACATCCCCATTATAAGTCAATGGGAAAAATGGAAACACGTATAACTCCATAGGAAATGGCTAAATTCGACCAATTTTCACCAGATCTACTCTTGTGCCAAATGCAAAGCCCTATGTCACATTTCTGATATTCGACCTCTGTCCTCTACGAGGTCAACTCGTGACACCCCAGTATGTTTTCTTTTCAATAACTCGTAACCAAATCAAGGTAGTGTAATGGGGTTTTCACAATTGTATTCGGCTTGTCGAGACGAATCAATTGATGTAAGGGTTGATCTTGACCTGACCTTGACCTGACCTCAGGGCAGGCCAATTTGTGGATATGACCTAGCTAGGTCACCCAATATAGAATTCGTCGATGCGTCTCGACGAGACAAACACAATGTTGAAATATGTTTTACTCTATCGTGCTTCTGTCAAAACTTGGCAATTTTTAGAATGTTTCAAATTCAATGGCTTCTGCTGACCTAACTATTAACCTTAAATTAATTATAATGGAACCTTAGCGACAGAAAATTAAATGCTCTTTCGAACGCTTTTTCCGTGCTTCGCTAGCTGTTTTTAGTTATTGAGATATAGACGGTTTTATCCAGGTCACTCATATAGCCGACATTTGACCTTTGGTGACCTCTGGTGACCTCAATATTGACCTGATCTAAAAATGCCTTAGTACTTTCGATAGAGCTTGTCTCGAGCTATCTAACAACGTTTTTCGTTTGTTGCTACGTTGCGTGTTTTTGTTTAGATCTTAGGGGGGCGGAAATCACCCCCCTCCCCCCCTCTCCTGGCAGTTCGTGGTTGGCGCGAACCCCGGGCAGTGCGCGTGTTAATGGACCTTAATTCGGCAACAGTTAACTAACAAACAAAATAACTGACTAACTTATATATAAGTAGATAAGCCTTTCCTCTGAAAAATGCGTGTGTTCTAAATGCATCGATTTGCCAGCATTTGCTTGAGTACGACCGTATAACGATACATTCATAAAAATGTACCCGAAACATTGACCATAACACCGTAAAACACGGCATAGCATAACTGGGTTGAAGCTAAGTATGGTACCTACTCGTACCAAATGTATGATAAATGTATTATTTTTCCATGGTCAACTTGGTCATTGGTGCGAAACCGGCACATCACCTAACCAGCTACCTCAGGTTCGGGAGTCAGTCAAGCCCGCCGGTTCTGGATTCAGGCACGGTGAAAGCTCCAGTTCCGCTTCTCCGACTTTGTGTGACCTTAGTAGGTAGTTACCAGTGTCGCTCCTTCTTCATGGTTACCATTTATCTCTAGTTTTGTCAACATTTCCTTATATGACATTGATGACCATTTCCTTAAAATATATGACATACTATTGACAATAAGCAGCATTGGGTATGAAAAAGAGCGGCCTACGTTGCTTCTCTTCAGTCTTAATTTCTGCCGTAGTATTGTCAAAAAGTTCGCCCCCCCCCCCCCCCCAACTTCAAAGTAGATCCCACGCCCCTGTATAGATCCCATCCCATGCCGAATAATTTCATAACAAACTCCCTCAAAATTGCTCTATCATATTTTTGATTAAATGTCTTCAAGAACGACACCATCAATTTTTCAAGAACCGACATATATGCATTATGCAACTATAGCACCTGCAGATAATCGCAGATGTCGTATTGCATGATGAGCTTCCCGTGTTGCATGTTCTCATTACCTCGAGTTTTATGTACGCAAGTCATAACGTGGACGATGATCGTTTAGCATAACGCCGATATCGATCAAGTACCAGTGATTTAATCGACGGCCTGACCAATGTTCAAGGCTGTCCCTCATAGTCGAAAAGACGTAAAATCACACTGATGGTTAGACTGTGCCGCAGAATCTACGTACCGTGCGGCGCAGTGTACCTTTGCTAAGCTGCTGAAGAGCAATGGCATAATACTATTGGGAACCAGAACAAGTGTCAAGATAGCTTTTGCCGGTTATTGTTACTGTATACCATCGTTAAATCATCGTCTTTGTCATGACACGGAGTGCGTCCGGCACCCATTACGAGCTAACAACGACTGGCACCGTTCGTACAAATCCCAGGCAGGAAAACGCCAGCCAGTCAATTTTGCTGAAAGATGAACCACAGCCACGGTTAGGCTCACGATCCTCCGCCGAAAATCACCAATCAAAATACATTCACGTGTATCGGGCATTCTGGTCATGTAACGCCGGGCTTTTATAAGGTATAGATCAAAGAGTGAGATAAAAGCTTATGCCATCCTAACTCTTTGCTAAAAGGTGACGTAGCCAGTGTGTACGCTGTGATGCTACAATACAGACAGGAACTGCAGCGAATGACATATAAATGGTGTGGTGACTGGAACCAAAGGAATAGTGCGATTTTCAGACGTGTATTAAATCCATCCACAATGGACTCGTGGCTGTTACGGCTTCTCGTCAGTGGCTTAAACGGCGGATAGGGAACCAAATAAACGGAAACTGACGGAAACCAGATGAGGAGTGTTATTATGATGAGACAGCAGGGATGTCCTTGTCCGAAAATGATTGGGGTGGTCAAGTGCTCGAGCCCTATTTCAAAATAAGTTTAGCATATAGCGGAGTGAAAGAGGGTGAAGTCCTTAACCCGCGCTTAACCGGGGTCTAAGCAGAACGTCATTGACCGGGGGAGGGGGAATATTGCCCCCCCCCCCTCCCTCCCCCTTGTTATCTCCGGAACCAATGGTCGCAGCGACACGCGCAGGACGGCATTCGAAAGTTTTCAATGAGACGCATCTAAAACACGCTCAAAAGTTTCGAATTGAGGTCACATATCAGGTCAAGGTCGGGTCAAAGGTAAACATAGAGGCATTTGAGTTTATGGACCATACTTTCCATCCAAAGCCTTTGATTGCGACCATGATCACCCAAAGTGCTCCCAAAGGTATAATAGGCGCAGAAGGGGGGGGGGTAATTTTACCCCCTCGTATCTTCCGAACCAATAACCGCAACGAGACGCGCAAGGCAGCGATCGAAAGCTTTCAATGAGACAAATCTAACGTATACTCTAAATTCTTAAAACAATGTCACATTTCAGGTCACGGTCAGGTCAAATGTCAAAATTGAGGTATTTGGGTTTTTGGGCCACACTTTCCATCAAAAGCCTTCGATTGCGACTATTACCGCACAAAGTGCTCTCAAAGGTATAATGCATCTCCTGCATAAGCAAAAGTGAAATTGTAAGCAAAGGTCAAGGTCAAGGTCAGGTCACAAAAGGTCACAGGTCTACAAAAGCCATGCGACACATGTTGTATGGGTTATTTTACACGTATAATTCGATAGTAGCAGCCATGCTCACAACCTGTTTCCATATAATGGCCCTCAGGTCAAGGTCAGGTCACAATAAGGACACATTTTGAAATTGAATAAATAAAAAAGGCATGTGTCTAGACCAACTTTGCCTCAGAAATACAGCGGTGGCATTCATTTGTCTGAATCTGGTTTAAAAAAACGTAACTTAAAAAAATGACGTCATGAGTTACTTATACTTAGGGAGCCATAAGTCAGTCAAAAATAATGATATTGCTTTGAAATTTGGTTTGGGTATCGTCCATAATTGGTTCTCTAATATATCTTCCGTTTTGTATATCTTCAAAGCAAAAATTTGTGGAAATTCTTCCGAAAAAAATCAGATTTTTGCATTTTTGGGGGTAAAAAACCCAGAGTTTCGAAAATCCGAGATAACCATTTAGAAGAGAATGTTATTTCCTTTCTTTATACGTTTTTATTTTAAATTTGCATCGAAACTCTATTTTTTACGATTTGTCAAACATTTATCGTTTTTCCACCACCAAAAATGACATGACATGACAGCACTAAAATGTCATTATCTCCCAAATTGTTTCACCAATTTCAAAGATTTTTTCAACAAAAGACGTATAATTGATGCAGCATAAGGGACTGAAAGTTTCACTTCGATATCTGTCATAGTTTCAAGTAATTGAGAAAATCCAGGAAGGGGGGTAAAAATTACCCCTTCCCCGCAGCGCCGCGCGCGTTAAAGGGAATGTTTCACCTTTGTATTGGTTTTGAACTGAGATATCCATTATCTTTGGCCGTTATTGAAATGTCGAAAATACTAAGGTCATTTTCACCCAAACTTAGCCGTTTTTAAGCAATTAAATTTATAATTTGCAAAATGGGGTCCAGGCTAGTGCCGCCGCTGATTGGCCGACAGCCACTTTGTCAGCCAATCCCACTTTGTCAGCCAATCAGGGGCGGTCTATTGCTCAATAATGACGTAATCATCCCAAATTTAAAAACTTAATTTGTATAAAGTTAAGTGACTAATGTCACCATCGTTTTCAGCAGCACTTACTTCATATTTTCGACTACGCGTATATTTGACAACTTTCAGAAAGGTGAAACATTCCCTTTAAGCAACACTACGAAATAGCCGAAACGTACAAAGTTTGACGCAAAATTATCGAAGTCATCGATTTATTACAAAAGTAGTCACTTTAGCTCATTGGATGAACTTTGGGGGGATGCTCAACCAGGATTGGGGGTGCTCATTTTAACATTGGGGGTGCTCGAGCACCACCAGCAAAACGACATCCTTGTGACACAGGAAAAAAACATTATTAGATGATTGGGTCACCTTTGTTTAGCGAGGGTTTTTAGTCCAGTTTCACAAGATGAGCTCAAAGAAAGAAAGAACGACGCTTTGAAGGAACGTTACGTAATTACGAAATTATATTCCACCAGGTGTGTAAAGATATAAAGCCACATAACTATTATATTACTTCACATTACTCCAGCTTTGTAGATTCAACAACAATTATTGCTGTACAAAAAGAAAACAAAGAAGTTCCTTTATCACGTATAATATATGTATATCATATCATACACCCGTGTTCCGCTCAGATTATGGTGGGCATTATGCCAGCCTCCAGGACGGAGAACGGCTCGGAGAAGCCGGCGCGGGTCGTCTCGTTGCACCGCAGCCACGTGTTGGTGACGTACCAGCCGCTGTACTCGCCCATGTCGAGCGAGCCGCTGGCCGGCAACAGACTCATCTCGGCAGTGGTCATCAGCCGAGAACCCAGTCGGATCACGAACGCGGCGAAACCCTCCCTGGGCAGGAAGCGCATGCCGAACTGCACGTGCGACAGGACGCGCACCCTGCCGGCCGGATCGACCACGGCGTCAGCATCATCAGAGAGCAGCACGTTGCTGGCGACATAGCTGATGGTGTTCAGGTGACGGATGTCAGGGATCCAGATGTCGGCATCGAGCCGCAGTGGCCGGCCGGTCTGGCCGCCGGGTGTGGTGTCGTTGGACCAGGCGAGCGAGCCGTCCGTCCACTCTGTAGTCATCCAGCCGGTCACCAACGCCTCGTCCGTGACCAGGCGACGCTCGTCGGAGTTGATCTTTAGGTCGAAGTAGACGTCGGTCAGGGAGATGCCGACCGTCACGGACACGGGGCTGGCGGCGGCGGCGGCGGGTCGCACCGCCGACGGTGATGGTTCGTCGGGACTGAGGCCGGCGGAGCGGCCACTGATGACGTTCTGCAAGTGTGCGGCATCGATACTGGTTACACCGAGCGTCACCAGAGCCACCAGAGCCGCCACCGGGGTCGAGGGCATCACTCGTGACAGCAGCCTATCTGCCAGACAGGGAAGAAGTACCGGGGGTAGTTGGTGTTATTAGTTAACTGACAATGATGTATCTACCGGCCTATTTGTTCAATAGCCAGATTACATGTTGCAAACATATCCACCAGAAGTAGGATTAAAAGAATCAAGCATGCATCCCTAAAACAACACATGCCGAGACACGTCTACTTTCCATTCCACTTAGCGCAAGCGTAATACATAATAAGAATAGTTTACATGTTATAATTTTACCTACGCATTTGTTAACAGAACATTGCCCGACGGAACGAAATTTTCTTTAGTAGTATGTGCAAAATTGCAATACCAAGCTACCTTATCTGCTCAACGCTGCTATATGTAAAAGTAAAAGTGTGCTTGAGAAATACATAATTTAAAAATATATTAATGTGCTTTAGTGTGACAACATACAATAGTGCTTCTTAGATGGCTTATATGGTTTCAGCGGGTTTGGGTTAAACACAACAAGAACTGAATCAGCCTTTAACCCGCGCGGCGCTGGGGGGGGGGGTAAATTTTACCCCCCCTCCCGGATTTTCTCCATAACTTGACAACTATGACAGATATCAAAGTGAAACTTACGGCAGCTTATGGTGCATCAATTCTACGTCTGCTGCCATTTAAAAAAAAAAATGAAAATTTGTGGCAGATAATGACGTTTTAGTGACGTCATGCCATGTCATTTTTGGTGAAAAAACGTTAAATGTTTGACAAATCTCAGAAAATAGCGTGTTACTGCAAATTGCAAATACAAGGCGTCAAAAGAAGGGAAATAACATTGTCTTTGACATGGCTATCTCAGATTTGCAAAATTTTGGGTTTTTGACCCCCAAAAATGCAAAAAACTGATTTTTGGGGAAGAATTTCCACAAAAGTTTTTTGTTTGAAGATTTTCAAAAAAATGGAAGATACATTAGAGAACCGAGTATGAACGATGTTCAAACCAAATTTCAAAGCAATTTCTTTATTTTTGACTGACTTATGGCTCTCTAAGAACAAAAACTCATGACGTCATTTTTTAAATTGCGTTTTTTGGCTTTTGCTGGCCAGATACAGACAAATAAATGCCACCACTGTATGTCGAAGACAAAACTAGTCTAGAAACATGCAATGTTTATTTAGATTAATCAATTTCAAATTTTTACCTTATTGTGACCTGACCTTGACCTGAGGACGATTATATGGTGTCAGGCTGTGAAAATGGCTGCTTCTATCGAATAATACGTGTAAAATAACCCATACAACATGTGTCGCATGGCTTTCGTAGACCTGTGACCTTCTGTGACCTGACCTTGACCTTGACCTTTGCTTACAATTTCACTTTTACTTATGCGGGAAATGCATTATACACTCTGGAGAATTTTGTGAGATAATAGTTGCAATATAAGTCTTTGGATGGAAAGTATAGCCCCAAAAACTCAAATACTTACATTTTACATTTGACCTGACCGTGACCTGACATGTGACCTTATTTTAAGACTTTCGAGTATGCATTCGATTCTACTCGTTGAGAGCTTGCGATCGCCGCATTGTGCGTCTCGCTGCAGTTATTGGTTCGGAAGATACGAGGGGGGGTAAAATTTACCCCCCCAGCGCCGCGCGTTCGGCTGGAGACCCCAGCGCCGCGCGGGTTAATATGGGTCAGTGGACCGATCTTAAAGGTCTTCATCGCGGGATGATTGTTCATGAGCTGTTTGGAACCAATGTATCACCGGATACCTCATACCAATGTATCAGCTCCATCTTTTTTTGCGCTTGAGCTCATTCCTTTTGAATGCAGCGTCTGCCGAATGAGTCTGCTGCCGAAAACAGCGAGAACAGGAGGCCGCTCAGCGCCCTCCTACACTCTCCTGATCTCCGGGACTGAGGAGTCTGTCGAATGAGTCTGCTGCCGAAAACAGCGAGAACAGGAGGCCGCTCAGCGCCCTCAGCTACACTCTCCTGATCTCCTGGACAGTCTTCTAATGATGCCCTGGGAAGCCGGGACGACAGCGGGACAGCGGGACAGCGGGACAGCGGGACAGCGGGAAGCGGGACAGCGGGACAGCGGGAAGCGGGACAGCGGGACAGCGGGCTCCGTGAGGGCTCTCCAGAATGACCGAGAGCTCTCTCAGACTGTCACAGGGCCCTCTTAGGTCTGACCGTGTCCGCCGCCCCCTCCTGGGCGGGGGCGGCGGAGGCGGGACGGCCGCCCCCGCCACGGCGCTATAAAGGCGGTCGGCCGGCGGCGGCGGCGGCAGCCACCGACCAGTCGAGCGGGCGGAGAGAGGCGGCGTCGAGCCCCGGACACGGACACTGCCGCTGCTGACGATCCACCACACACCGGACCGGTGAGTGGTGTCTCTGTAGGTGTCAGCTGCCACCTTTCACGCACCCAGTGACCCACAGTCCCAGTGGCAACCAGGCGTGAGGCCTTAACACGGTAGCGCTGGTAACTTTTCAAGCGTAATCTGTAAGGACTCGGAAGCGATTGAATTGGAACTCTCTCCGAGTTGGCCAAACAATCGTACATGGTCTGATTCAGGCAATCAGTCCGTCTTGTCGCTCAGTAAGTAGGCAACCACATCAGACCCCGTTTCGGCCCAGACATTGGCGTAGGTGTCTGAGTCGGCCTCAGGTTCGTGCTAGATGACCTTGACCGAGAAGACCTGCGGTCAGTGGCAGCAGGTCCTTATGGTCAGATCATCGGGTCAGGCCAGGCGCGGAGGAAAGAAACGTATCGAGTCTTTGCGCTACGTAAAACATTTGATTTTAATCCTGTCGGTAGGATTCAAAGTTGATGATAGAATAGGAGAGAAAGTTCATTCAACAATCTCTTTTTGGTGAAGGGCCTGACTCCAGAAAACCATCAAAACAAAGCGCTTGAACGCAATTTATTCGAGATATGCAAAATTAAAACATCATGTCAGCAAGAAGGTCTTAACGTGAATAATGTAAGAACTTCAAGATCTCAGACAATCTTGGGTATCTCAGATCCAACGTTCCATCTGTATTTATTTTTGAATGTTTCATCAAGTTGAAACAGTTGGTAACTTGCAAAGCCGCTGCCAAGTATGCCACTCTCCCACCAGCTTTGTGTTTGTTTACCGTTTTTGTCCACTTTGAAAGTATTCTGATATTAAAGGTTGAAGTATTATTATATCAACTGTAAACACACCAACGTGACATTTTGCCAGCATCAATTTAAAGATGCTTCACTCATGAGACATGAGCACATGCTCGACTGGGAAAGGTAACTACAGCGAGACACACCAATGCTTAATTGCTTATTACACGCACATATGCACCAACCATTGGCTGGTTATCAATGTCACTAATTTAACCCGGCATTGACTGGGGTCTGAGCAGAACGCCATTGACTGGGGGGGGGGGGGCGTTAAACGCCCCCCCCCCCCCCACAGTCAATGGCGGGTTAATGCATTACACATAGAGTATACGTCATATAGCTCTCCGGTCACTGTAATTGGACTGATAGCATCGGAAGAAGACGAGGCTGGACGATGTCTGACACATATTTTAGCGCTGCTCACAGTGGCCATACGACGGACAAATTATCGAACACGCTACGGCGAACAAGCGATCGCATTACATCACATAACATGCTACATGAACCAGGCACGTAGCCAAGGGGGGCGGCGGGGGCGGCCGCCCCTCCTCCCCCCCCCCCCCCCCCCGCCCCTGGAGGCCAGGAGGGCCCTTTTTGGCGCGCGCAGCGCGCCGAAAAGGACCGACGAGACCGCGCGAAGCGCGGTATCATGGGCTCTTTACCACGCGAAGCGTGGTCTTTAGAGTTTAGAAGACTTCATAGGCCCTTTAGGGCCACCAGGGCCCTCTCTAAAAGACCAGAGGGCCCCTTGGACGTTCAAAAGAGCCATGTGCATGTCAGAGGGGCCCCTGGACAGACCGAAAGGGCCCCTGAGCGGGTCAGAGGGCCCCCTGAGCACGTCGAATGGGCCCCCTGAACGCGTCGAATGGGCCCCTAGCCAGCACAGAGGGGCCCATGGGCAGGTCGAGAGGCCCCTGATCATATCGACAGGGCGACAAAGCGGCCAGCGCAGTCCCTTGCCAGGCCATAAGGGCCCCTGAGCAGGTTGGAGGGCCCCTGGACAGATCAGAGGGCCCCTGGGAAGTTAAAAAGGCCCCTGTACAGGGCAGAGGGGCCCCTGACCAGACCAAAAGGGCCCCTAAGTGGGTCAGAAGGTCCTCTGAACATGCCGAATGGGCCCCTAGTCAGCACGGAGGGGACCCAGAGCAGGTCAGAGGGCCCTTGGAGCATGTCACAAGGCGACAAAGCAGCCAGCGCAGTCCCTTGACAAATCGGAAGGGCCCCTTAGAAGGCTAGAGGGCCCCTGGAGAGACCAGAGGGCCCCTGGAAAGTTAAAAGGGGCCCTGTGCAGATCGGAGGGGCCCCTGACCAGACAGAAAGGACCCCGGGGCGGGTAAGAAGGACCTCTGAACAGGCCAAATGGGCCCCTTGACACACAAGAGGGGCTTCTTGGAAGGTCAGAGGAGTCCCTGGCGAGACCGGAAGGGTCAAAGCAAGTAGATATCCCAGATGAAGATTAAATACAAAGAGGACTTACTCCACAATACAAATATTAAAAGCGGAGCTTTCGGGTATATTGTAACACTCTTCGTCAGGGTGCTACATTATACCCGAAAGCTCCGATTTTAATATTTCCTGTAGAGAAAGCCCTCTTTGTATTATATATATATATATATATATATATATATATATATATATATATATATATATATATATATATATATATATATATATATATATATATATATATATATATATATATATCCACATCACCCACTCCACATCATGTCTTTTCGCTTCGCAGATCCCAGATGAGTCCCTGAACAGGTCGGAAGGGCGTTGAAAAGGTCAAAGGGGCACCTAGCGATCTGAAGGGACCTTGGGCCTTTCAACAGTAAGAATACAGTTGTACATGGAATAAAACTCAAAATTTTCGCGCCGCTCCGCGGCGCAATTTAACCACAAATTCAATTATATGCGGGTTAGAAACAAAAATCACCCCGTTTCTCAGCGCATTTGTGTTATGTGGCTACTTTCCTATATAATTGGGCACAATAGTTCACTTTAGCACTTTTACCGCACTTTTAAGCGCACAATATAGCAATTTTAGAGATCCGCACCATACGCAATGTGAAGCATTGATGAGAACGCATATCCAGGGCATAACACTCAAAATTTTCGCGCCGCTCCGCGGCGCAAGTTGTTTAAGAGTTCGAGGTCTTGAGCTTCAAAAAAAAAAGTTGGTATAGCTGATTCCAAATTGGTGTCGCTGGTTCCAAAGTTGATATGGCAGTTTGCTAACTCCAGCTCTTAAAAGTTGGCATGGCCCATGCCATATCTGTCATACTGCATTTTCCATCCTTGTAACGTGCCTTTTCATCGGATTTTTTTTTTGTTTTGTTTGGGGGGGGGGGCTTTCAACGCTTGGGAAGGGGCACTTTCAACGCTCGGGAAGGGGCCCTTTCAAAGTGCCCTCCCCCTGGACGAAATTCTGGCTACGTGCCTGACATGAACTGTCCTGCTATTACCCACCTGTGCTGAACGGCTGGGATGTATATCGGGCTGTGTGTCTGGGTAGCAGCAGCGGCAGCTGGCAGCTGCAGACAGTGTATATACTGAGGCTACTGAGGCATACTGAGGCTGCACCACACCAGACGGCTCGTTTCCCAGCCAACAGACGGCGCGAACCACACCTGCTGTCAGATAATAATGTCACTATCTCAGCCGTGAGAAGCGCGCAAACGGAGACGCAGCATTCAAAACATCACAAAAGAATATACACATGCACGCTAATTCGACAAAAACAAAAAACAATGCACAATGACATGTCTAAGAAGTGTCTGAAGTGCATAAAGATATGTTTGCTATGGAGGCTTTTTGTTCTATTGTTGTTGCTTTCAGACACTTTAAAATACCGGACCATGGAAGAAGTTTCCTAGAATGACCCAGGTTTGAGCATAGTAAAACAGCCTCGAGATAGTTATTCATTTTACATTAATGTCAACAACCCAGCGTTTCCTATTTGAAAAAAATAGACAGAGGAACAAAATGAAAGCACGACCGAACTGACCGACCGAACTGTTGCAAACACAAGTCAAATGCTCACATCTGGAACGACCTGACTTTAAATTGGCAGCCTGATTTCGCGAACAATGCGTTCATCCGACTGATCGTATCGAGCCATGTATCCGCACAATGAAGAATGTTAACTCGATTCTGAACAGACAAATTACATTAGTTGCTGGTAGCTAGCACGTGAATGTACTTCAAATACTGTATTATATTGGATGTATAATAATGATGTACCCATCCAAACTCAGCGCCATTGCGGAGCGATCAAGCAGGTGTAATACGGGACAGTCTACTCGGGCTGTATTGCGGGACAGTCTACTCGGGCTGTATTGCGGGACAGACTGGGTGGGCTGTATTGCGGGACAGTCTACTCGGGCTGTATTGCGGGACAGTCTACTCGGGCTGTATTGCGAGACAGTCTACTCGGGCTGTATTGTGGGACAGTCTACTCGGGCTATATTGCGGGTCAGTCTACTCGGGCTGTATTGCGGGACAGTCTACTCGGGCTGTATTGTGGGACAGTCTACTCGGGCTGTATTGCGGGACAGTTTATCGGGCTGTTTTGCGGGGCAGTCTACTGGGGCTGTATTGCGGGACAGTCTACTGGGGCTGTATTGTGGGACAGTCTACTCGGGCTGTATTGCGGGACAGACTGGGTGGCCTGTATTGCGGGACAGTCTACTCGGGCTGTATTGCGGGACAGTCTACTGTGGCTGTATTGCGGGACAGTCTACTCGGGCTGTATTGCGGGACAGACTGGGTGGGCTGTATTGCGAGACAGTCTACTCGGGCTGTATTGTGGGACAGTCTACTCGGGTTGTATTGCGGGACAGACTGGGTGGGCTGTATTGCGGGACAGTCTACTCGGGCTGTATTGCGGGACAGTCTACTCGGGCTGTATTGAGGGACAGACTGGGTGGGCTGTATTGCGAGACAGTCTACTCGGGCTGTATTGTGGGACTGTCTACTCGGGTTGTATTGCGGGACAGACTGGGTGGGCTGTATTGCGGGACAGTCTACTCGGGCTGTATTGCGGGACAGTCTACTCGGGCTGTATTGCGAGACAGTCTACTGGGCCTGTATTGTGGGACAGTCTACTGGGGCTGTATTGCGGGACGGACTTGGTGGGCTGTATTGCGAGACAGTCTACTCGGGCTGTATTGTGGGACAGTCTACTGGGGCTGTATTACGGGACAGACTGGGTGAGCTGTATTGCGGGACAGTCTACTCGGGCTGTATTGCGGGTCAGTCTACTCGGGCTGTATTGCGGGGCAGTCTACTGGGGATGTATTGCGGGACAGTCTAGTCGGGCTGTATTGTGGGACAGTCTACTCGGGTTGTATTGCGGGACAGTCTACTCGGGCTGTATTGCGGGACAGTCTACTGGGGATGTATTGCGAGACAGTCTACTCGGGCTGTATTGCGGGACAGTTTATAGGGCTGTAGTGCGGGACAGTCTACTGGGGCTGTATTGCGGGACAGTTTACTGGGGCTGTATTGCGGGACATTCTACTCGGGCTGTATTGCGGGACAGTCTACTGGGCTGTATTGCGGCACAGTCTACCCAGCGTGATTGAGAAGTTCATAAGATAAATATTGGTGTTTATGTTCTTGTTAAAATAAATATTGTCCTTGTTGGTGTTTCACGATACCGAAACTGCTACCTTCATATGTCAACGGGAACGTCCATCCCGCTCCCATGTACAGTGGTGGTCAGGTCCGTGTTAAACGGGGGGGGGACCTGTCGGGAAATCGAACCCTGATCCCTGGCATTGGAAATGACGTTTGCTAAATCCAGTGTGTTTCGGACATGTAATTTGAAACAAACGACCCGGAGTATCGTACCATACCATACGGAATGTGCCGCGGAAGTGATGTGTGGGCAGCAGAAATGGTGTATGGCCCAATATGGAACCGTGCATTACTCCATGAGACACTGTTAGATGACGGAGGAATCGGCGATGATGGACGGTTTTGCTGTATTCGCAGCGACATGTGTCGTCTCGCATCCACTGTCGACGCTGTTGGTGGCATACGCATTACTTGACAGCATTGAGCAGAGCCGCCTCCGTGAAAAGTGGCTGTGATAGTGAAAGTGGCTGTGATTGCTTAACTGTGTTACACACAGGGGCGCAGGCAGGATTTCGCCCGGGGAGGGGGCAAATGAGAGCAGAGGGACCCTCGTATCCAAGGGGGGCCCACATAATTAAAATAGTACAGTATGTTGTATGTTGGAAAACAACGACAAATAAGTTTTCGACAACGAAACAAATTTGTTTTTATTTTCTGGAGGCCAAAACTAAAAATTTCGCAAATCCGAGATAGCCATTTTGAATATAATGACATTTCCTTTCTTTCAGCCTTTTTGTATTTGTAATTTGCTTCAAAACTCGATTTTCTACGATTTTGAAAACATTTATTGTTTTTCCACCAAAAATGACATGACAAATGACATGACATGATTCAAATGTCATTATCTCCCAAAGTACCTAATCCACCATTTTCATTGAAATGTTATGATAAGACGTATCATTTATGCAGCATAAGTACTTAAAGATTGACGTCGATATCTATCATTGTTTTCAAGTTATCGAGAAAATCCGGGAGGGGGGGGGGGATTCTGCCACCTCCAGCGGGGTGCGGGTTAATGCAAATATTATCCTGAATCTTCTTCAATGCGGATTCAGGAAACAACACAGTACGTACATTTCGATTGTTCACATGTACGTTGAAGTTACAAAATCCCTACAAAATAACGAAATAACATGTTCCTTATACCTTGATTTACAGAAAGCTTTGGATACAGTTTGCTTAGCAATTCTCTTGAATAAAATACACCGCATTGTGATACGAGGGGTGTCTACAACACAATAGAGCCATATCTTAATAAGAGGCATCAGATGACAATAATAGATGAGGTTGCATTTAAGAAACAAGTAATTAAAATTGGCGTCCCACAGAGTTCAATTTTAGGTCCTCTTTTATTTATTCTCTATATCAATGACATCAGAAATACAACAGACATAGGTACCTTTTACTTATTTGCTGATGATATACGGTAATGTGTACTCAAACTAGAAATGTTGAAGAGCTCCAAATAAAGATTAATGAATTAATTCCAAAAAATAACGAGTGGTTCCATGTAAATATATTATCACTAAATGCATCAAAGACAAATTACCAAATATATTCAAGTTCAGTGACGTGACCAGATCTTGACATAGTATTAAATTATACACCAATGACGAGAAAAACATGCATTAAATACTTAGGAGTTTTTGTAGATGAAAATCGTAAATGGAATAGTCATATATATATATATATATATATATATATATATATATATATATATATATATATATATATATATATATATATATATATATATATATATATATATCGTGCAATATGTGTGATAAGCCGTAATATAGGAGTTATCGGAATATCCAAGCTTGATTTATCCTCACAGCAACCTCTATTGCAGTACAATGCATTAATTCCGCCCCATCTAAATTATTGTGCAGTGATCTGGATTATGGGATAGGAATTATGAAACTAACATCAACAAGCTTTTGATACTGCAGAAACGAGCGATTTGTCCGCCCCTCTAGCTCAGTAGGAGAGCGTTGGGCTTCTGACCTTTCCTGGTAGTGGCAGCCCGAGTTCGAGTCAAAGCCAAAGCCTACGTTGTCAAAGCCTTGTACTCCTCTCAGACGTTACTAGCATACACTGAAAAAAAATAGAACTTTGACTGGTCTTCCCTCGAGAGCCTCACCGGCGCTCGACCGGCAGACCACCTCTACTACCACAGGACCCTCTAATGGCCAGCAGAGAGCCCTCTACAGATCGGCAGGGGCCTCTAAAGGCCGGCAGATGGCCATCTGCAGATAGGAAGGGCCCTCTAAAGGCCGCCAGAGGGCCCTCTACAGTTCTGCAGGGCCTTCTAAAGGCCAGCAGAGGGCCCTCTACAGATTGGCTGGGACACTGCAGATCGACAGGGCCCCTAAAGACTGGAAGAGGGCCCTCTACAGGTCGACATGGCCCTCTAAATCCCGGCAGACGCCCCTGCAGATTGGCAGGGCCCTCCAAAGCCCGGCAGGGCTCTCTCAAGGTCGGAAGGGCACTCTAAAAACCGGAAGGGCCCTCTAAAGGCCGGCAGGGCCATCTAAAGGCCGACAGAGGGCCCTCTATAGATTGTCTGGGCACCCTGCAGATCAACAGGGCCCCTAAAGGCTGGAAGAGGACCCTCTACAGGTCGACAGGGCCCTCTACATGCTGGAAGGGTCTTATATAGGCCGGCAGAGGCCCTCTACAGATTAGCAGGGCGATCTACAGATCGGCAGGGCCCTCTAACGGCCGGCAGAGGACCCTCTCCAGATCGGCAGGGACCCTCTACAGATCAGCAGGGCCCTATAAAGGCCGACAGAGGGCCCTCTACAACCGGCAGGGGCCCTCTAACTGCCGGCAGGGGGCCCTATGCAGATCGTCAGGGCTCTTTAAAAGCTGGTTGAGGGCCCTATCCACACTGACTGGGGTCCTTTTCTACGTATTTACATATACATGCCTTTAACAGACAAGCAAGTGCCGTTATTTATTCGTGTTACGATTTGTTTAGGTTCGTGGGCGTTCTTTTATGCGACGTGAGGTGTTTTGCGGGTGCCTGACACCATCCAAAACACTGGGGCCTTCGACCCCAGGGGGTCCGAGCTCGGTCGCCAGAGGGGCCCGCCTGGCCTCCAGGGGGGGGGGGGCATGCCAAGTGTACCAAGTGTAGAAAGATAAAATAGATTTCCCCCCAATTTCATTTATCACACCATCATGCTGAGCGTGTGATGTATTCATATTACTTGGCGTGAGCAATAAAAAGCGATACAAAGAGTCATTATGATGTTGCTTAGAACTTTGTATACATCGGCATAAATTAAATTTACGGAAATGCCGTTTGTATGATTCCCTCTCGACATCGCTGCCTAGCAATAGCGGCGGCGGCGCGTCTGAGGCGATGCAACACTCCATTGGTTAGCAGAGATAGACCGATCCCAGAAAACCGTATCACCTCACTCACCATCACACGGAGAGCCTCTGTTAGCCCTCAGACATGTCACACTATTGCTCGTATGAGGCGATACAACACTCCATTGGTTATCAGAGATAGACCGATCCCAGAAAACCGTATCACCTCACTCACCATCACACGGAGAGACTCTGTTAGCCCTCAGACATGTCACACTATTGCTTCCGTCATAACAAAACAAATCATACCTCAGCTCGAGCCGCAGGAATTCACGTGTCAAATGCCAGCGGGAGGCTCGACTCGAGTTCGTGTCGATGCCGGTTGGTTTGAAGATCAGGTTTAGTGACGCATTCGCTGCAGGCGTCACCTTCCCAGGCCCCAGGTCACATTCGGCCGGCTTTGAATCAACACTCAATGCTTATCGGTGTGCACGGGACTGTATATGGTGCAGAGTTCGGCGACTGGCGTCTGACAGTGTTCAAATTAGGTATGCCCAATGCCCATATGTGACATAGTGAACTATGAATCTCGGCTACATCTTATTCTAGTGTGAATAACTATTCTATAGGTACATACATGGTGGTAAGTAAAGGCTATACATTTGGTTAACGAAGTATAGAGACTCCCATGCCCTTCTCCACAAGTCTTCTACTTAGGTATAAGTAGGTATAACACTGACTGAAACAACGTTTTTTTTTAACAGAGCAGCTCTATACTTTGCAAATGCGTTTACACAACGTGCAATAATTCCATTTAGTCGTGGTTTAAATAGAAAAAACACATATTCTGAGACATACGATTTTGGACTGTACAAGCGACGCGAGTAGCCTATCATAACATTGTCATGGAGACACATCACAGAGCGCGGGAACAGTTTCGAAGGTTTTTGTTATTTACCTGTCTTTGTCTTTCTCATGTCTTTAAAGGAAATAGTTCACCTTCGGCAAATTTTCAGAACACGATTTTATTATATTTTTTAATACAGTTTATTTTTTTTATTTTCAAAAATGGTCCTACATCGCGCCAATTCAGGACAGAAGGTCGTAAATTATTAATGTTATGGTGTGCGTTATTGGTCTGCGCATGCTCCATGCAGTGCTGGCACTCTCAGACGGTACGGTATATCATATATGCGCCGCATTCCTTAGCCAAAAAGTCAAATATCTTCGGCTGGAGAGTCTTTTCAGCCAAGAAAACTTGCTGATAAGGATTTCTCAACACGGGCTACAAAACTTCTATTTCAGTTCAAAATCCCATGTTGAAGGTGAACTATTTCCTTTAATCAAAACTAATTTTCTGGCCATTAAATTTTAGGTACTTAGGAACATGACAAAACCAAAATCACATAAATTTGCGACGAAATAGACGACGCCTACGCAACTTTTGATTAGGTATTCGCTTACCTGTCACTACTAATATTGCAGTAGCGTGCGTGCAGAAGTTCCATTTGTCCACCTCCTCTCGTTGTGCTGGAAGATCTCATAAAGCGCATAGTTGATGGCATATTGGCGCAATAAAGCATGCTTCGCTGATTACCACCTACGTATGTGGTAGCACGTTACCACCTACGTCTGTGGTAACAAGAGACACACAGCATAGCCCGGAACTGCGTGGCTCACGAGAAGATGTCGATGTGTGCTCATACATCACCGATCCAGGCCAGGGTCGGAGTCTCCAGCGTAACGCAAAGGCAGCACCTAGAGGCTAGAGGCTCTAGCTCTAGTAGAGGCTATGATATTCGGCGTACAACGTTAAATTGCACAGCAAACATTCTCCACTCGTTCGTGAGGCTCACTCGGACGTTTTATTGAAAACGTCACCTTTTGATTACTTAACACCAGACTTTCACCAGATTCATATTTGTTATGAGTCGATTCACAGTGATTCACGGACCATAATGAATGATTCAATCATGATTCAATCACTCAACATTACCATAATGAATGATTCAATCATGATTCAATCACCAAACATTACCATAATTAATGATTCAATCTTGATTCAATCACTCAACATTAAAGGGAAGTGTCGACTCCTTTGTCTAACTCCTTTTATTGTGAATGTGCGACTCTAAGATTTTATGAGCGTGATAGGGAGGCCATGCTCTACCTGTGTGCCAATTTTCATGCACATCAGAATAGTCTGCTGTTTGACCTTAAACATATGACCTGCTCTAAATCCTTTGATTTTAAATGTGCGACTCTAAGATTTCATGAGCGTGATAAGGAGGTTATGTTCTACCAGTGTGCTAATTTTCATGCAAATCGGAATAGTCCGCTGTTTGACCTTAAGCCTATCTGACCTGCTCTAACTCCTTTGATTTTGAATGTGCGACTCTAAGATTTTACCAGAATGATCACTAGGTTGTGATCTATCTTTGTACCAATTTTAAAGCTATTCCAAATAGTCCGCGAATGTGTTTCCGAATGTGAATGTGAATGTGAGCCAATTGGACACGCGTGTTGTTTATTTTGATTATAAAATGATATTTATCATATTTATTATAATTGCAAATTCCAAGTTCCAAAAGCATTAATGACTTTACGTGTCACTTTTTTAAACGAATGGAACATTTATTTGGTTTTGCATTAAGTATTTTTGTATAAAGCATGATGGGGAATAAAGCGGCGCCGATGCGACAGTGATATTTGGGACATGCGGAGGTCATGCAAATATGTTTGTTTATTATTTAGTTTTTGATATGGTATAGCCTAGAAATTATGAAAAGGTGGGTACCTTTTGATAGTTTTTGGTGTGAAAAAGGTGTGTGTGTACTGTGTGATTTATGAACCAAAGTATGAGTTAGTTACCTTTTCTAAGTATTTAGGTACCTACCCCTAACCCTACCAGTTCCAAGGTATGCACCTAGTTAGGGCTGATTGAACAGTGGCTTTGTGCCGACTGGAGTTGGACACAAAGCCTCGCTTTCTTCACGCATAGATGAATTACAGGCTACAGCTCAGGACACAGAGCTCATATAATTGGCCATTAAGTGCCTGGTTTGCCCACAGGGCACAGATGAATGCCGGGCCGCTGGCATATTTTGTGGACAGTTTATGCTGTTCGACCAAAAAAGAATGATTCTGTGAGCAATGAATGATTCAATCAGCCTATTTTCTCTGTATGAATGATTCAATCAGTGACTCACAACAGGTTTGCGCATGAGGTGAATCGATTCACGAGTCATTCATTTGAAATAAGAATGATTCAATCAAAAGTAGTCGATTCAAATTGAATCGTTGACAAGTCTGCTTAACACGCGCCCTGGAGGGCCTCTGATAATTGCACGCCCTGGAGGGGGGGGGGGGGCGGATTTCACCCCCCTATGATCTAGAAAACCACGCAACGTAGCGACAAGCGGAAACGACGTTAGATAGCTCGAGACAAGCTCTTTCTAAAGTATTTCGTTCATTTTTTTTCTCAGGTCAATATTGAGATCACCAGAGGTCATCAAGGGTCAGATTTTCAAGTTTTCAAGACTTCGCTTCGAACACCCCCAGAAACCTCGGGAACTATGATAGTTAGCAGCAAACAGAAAAAAGCAATCGAAAGCCCTTGAAAAATGCAATCGCTTTATGTGTCCTCAGATTTCAGCTCAGGTCAATAGTTTAGGCTCCAGAGGTCATCAAATGCCAAAAAGGTGATTATTTTGCAAAACAGTTTGTTTTTGCAAATAACTTTTTACCTAATAATGATAAAGCAATAGTGTGTACGCCATTGCATTTGTATTGTCCCGACGCTTTGAATCATATTCATGGTGACCGGATTAGGTCAACTGAGAAATTTGACATCAGGTCAAGGTCAAGTGGTGACCCAAGTTGGTCATGTTGCATATTGGGCGACGTTTCTCGACGAGACAAACACATTGGTACCATTTTATCTTCTCCATCTTCATTATGTCGATAGTTATTGACAAAACAGTGTTGGCGGTCACGAAATTGACCTGACCTTAGGTCCCCGATATTAGAAATCCGAGATCAACAAATTGTTGGTATCTATGACCTTATGAAGTCCTGCAAGATCGAAACTGATCGGCGTAAAAATGTGGCTGTGGTACTACTGCAAACGTTTTGGAGTTGAGGTCATCACATGACCTGAGCTGGTGACCTGACCTGAGATGACCCGAGAGCAAGAAATTTACATAATGTGGAAAGTTTATCTCCGAACAGGTGTGCAAAAAACCGCGGCGCTGCGCGTCGCCGTTTTTGCGCTATCCTTGAAAAACCGGAGGGGTGGACGGATTTCGCCGCCCCCCCCCCCCCCCGGGCGCTTGTTAAACACTAAAACGCGTCTGTAAGCAGTCCTTATCTAATCGCCGTTTCTGCGATGTAATACTTGACAGTTTCAGACTCTTCGGTAGTTCTTTAATACAAAACATTCCATGGCGAGATAACAACCCATGCAAAGCCCGCTATATTCATGGAAAGTGGGCACCTTTGATTTCGATCATGGCGTTTCGTGCACGGTGTTGCAATTTGTTTGTAACCGAGCTCGCTGTTCGATAATCGGGGATCACTGCTCCTGATTGATTCATTAGCCCCACGCCTGCCAAATAATCGGAGCTTAATTCCAATGACCCAGTGCTGCTGAATAGGTCGGAAACAAAGGCCGGTGGTGTCATTGACCATGCATTCTTCCTAAATGATTGATCCGACCTCATGCAGTGTCGCTCAATTACCTTTTGTGTCGGGTGAGCAATTTTACAGCACACACAATAAGGATAATGTTTTTCCTCGTCGGGCTGTCATAAAATGACAATAGGTTCATAAATTATACCAACTTGATTGGGGATATAGGTTTGGAAATCGTTGGATAGTTAGAGAAGTGTGAGTTTGTCATGCTGTTATGACTTGTATTGCACCCGTCCTTATTTGCAAAGTATCTATTTGCTGATCGCATAACAATACCCCCAAAAAAATATTTCAGGTTATCTATATTCACTTATCATGAGGTTGAATAGCGACAAAATGGAAAATCTTTATCGGGGAATATTTTCAATACTTTCCAGGACGTATCCTAGGTATATCAGTGCGAACCAATCGGCACTAGCAAACGAAGCAAACGGAGCAGGAAATAAATTTGTCAACTCATGGTTTGTGTTAAATGGGGCAGATATGTGCGTGCACTCCAATGAACACCGGTCCCATTTAAAGACGACCGAGTAACAGGTGACCAATGTTGGTATTAGTAGCACTGTACCTCTCTGAAGATGACAAGCACATTGCTGAAGTGAATCACGCGGATCCCAGTGAATTGTCCCATTGACAGCGGACACAAGCCTGCAGCTTTGGAATGGAGCTGCTGACCATTGACAGCGGACATAAGCCTGCAGCTTTGGAATGGAGCTGCTGACATTTGCAGGCAGATATATGAGACGGTTGGCAGCGTGACTATATATGGGTAGCCTTTTCTGGAATTAAATGGGCCATTAATCTGGCTCAATCGGGTATCCCCATTATGGAGGTGATATATAACACATTAGAGTCACATTAGAGCTGGACAAGAGGCAACTCTATGCTTCCTTTGTTTGTTAAATATATTAATAGCATTCGATAAATATTAGCATACTGGGGCAGGCAGTAGGGTGAGAATACAAAGTTGAGACAGCCCCGCAGCAATATAATCCATAAATGTAAACATGTTTCACAAGTGCTTTGTAATGCTGAGTGGATTCACTGTAATTGACTTAATCAAATCACCTGCACCAAGTACAGGGCAAGGCTGATTGTAATTGCTATTCTGTCAAGATCGTCAGATCTGCTGAAGTCGCACTTCACCGGTAGTCACGATATAACACCGGGGCGGCAGTAGCGTCCGCATGACAACAACAACCCATCAGAAGCAATCGTTTTGATTGATCACCTTCTGTGAGAAACCCCATCCATTGCAGATTTATAGATTATAAACTTATTCAGCTTCATTCGCATCGTGATCCTCTTAGAGGACTGGTAGCAAAGACAGACACGGTGCATGCATTTCAGAATTACAAACAGGCGATGTCCGCATGCCAATCCCAGATGTGGCTTGTGTCTATAGCTGTTAATCAACTATATTGACTGCATTGTATTCGTATTACTATCAAATGGCATACCTGTGTCTTCTCCTATCTAATTATGTCATATTCTACAATGCTATTAGCGTTAGCATGTTAGGACGCCGAGCGCTGGCTGCTAAACTTCGGATGCTGGACAGCTCGATAGTGTCAACTGCCTCTGGAAGATAACTGTAGCCTGTAGGCGCTTCATTAACGATAAATATAAAAACCTGAACACTTAGCACTAATCCGAGTTTAAAGGGAAATATTCACCTTTTCATTTATCTGCATTTTGCTGTGACACATGTATGATATTAAATTGATCGTGTCTCAATTTAGAGGTGAAATAACAACTTGTTATGTTTCAAAAATATTGTTTTGGGGACATGTAAAAATATGTACTTACATATGGTGACGAACAGTATGATCCATCACTATTTCTGGTTTGAATGCTGATTTGTAAACAAGTCATAGGGCCAGAAATGAAGTAAGTGCGCCAAGAAGCGTGGCAGCGTCCCTGATTGGTCAATGAAACAAATCGTCGACACTCAACAGGTCGCCGTCCGGGGCCAAGTTAAAGGAAATAGTTCACCTTCAACATGGGATTTTGAACTGAAATAGCAGTTTTGTAGCCAGTGTTGAGAAATCATTATCTGCAATTTTTCTTGGCTGAAAAGACTCCAGCCGAAGATATTTGACTTGTTGGCGAAGGAATGCGGCGCATATATGATATACCGTACCGTCTGAGAGTGCCAGCACTGCATGGAGCATGCGCAGACCAATAACGCACACCATAACATTAATAATTTACGACCTTCTGTCCTGAATTGGCGCGATGTAGGACCATTTTTGAAAAGAAAAAAGAAACTGTATTAAAAAATATAATAAAATCGTGTTCTGAAAAATTTCCCGAAGGTGAACTATTTCCTTTAAAGGGAAATAATGACCTTTTGATTTTGTTAGCAACAATTTCTTAGGCTACCTCTATGATTTTACAATTATTGTATTTAAATTTAAGAATTAAATGAAACTATTCCCATATTGAAAGTTGTAAGTTTGGAAAAAAAATACAAAACAAGTACCTTGTGTACTTCATGAAGGTCATTGACAAATTCGTCCTTCCCTACCATTGTTTACATCGAGTGCGCGGCATTTTTGGAGGCTCTGTGACGTTTCCGATCAAACTGAGCGCTGCTCGGACACACGCTAGTAGCGCTAGTAGCGCTTTCGTTCTCCATGGCAACCAGGCGTTAGCCAATCAAAAGCCAGAAAGGGAATACGTTCTGGCTTTTCATTGGCTCACGCCTGGTTGCCATGGAGAACGAAAGCGCTACTCGCTACAACTCGCCACAATGGTTAAGTGCGCCGAGAAGCATGACAATGACTTTGTAAACAAATCGCCGACGCTAAATAGGTCACCGTCGATGTGCATCGATGAGCTTCCGATTTAATTGCCAGTTTTGTGTTATTGTTTGTTAGTTTTTTGGGGACAAATCATTATTTTTCATGATAATATAAAGCATAGTGTTATATACAGCCACAGACAAATTATACAATACTCCTAATATTGAAAACAAATGAATCGATTTGCAAAAATTGAGGGTCGCAACCACTAACTATGCCGCCGTTGATGTGCATCGATGAGCTTCCGATTTTATTGCCACTTTTTCCAATCGCTGTTAGTTTTGGAAGATCGCCGGGCATATAATCACAACGAGTAGAACGCACAATATATTTTCCACTCCATTGCGTAAAAAAACAATACGGGAAAAGCCCGCAGTTTGATGAGGACCAAAAGTACTTGCAAGTACCGGTCGTTAAAAGTGTGGAACGCTTATCAACTTTAACTTGAAATATCTTTCGGTAGGAAAGTTTTCATGCAAAATGTGATGAATTTACAATATATTTTGGTCTCGTCTGGCGATTTCAAGTGCTAACTCCATTTTTGTGGAAAAAGGTCATTATTTCCCTTTAAAGGAAATAGTTCACCTTCGGATTTTTTTTCAGAACACCATTTTAGTATATTTTTTAATACAGTTTCTTTTTTTTCTTTTCAAAAATGGTCCTACATCGCGCCAATTCAGGACAGAAGGTCGTACATTATTAATTGTACCGTGTGTGTTATTGGTCTGCGCATGCTCCATGCAGTGCTGGCACAATTCAGTCGGTACGGTATATCATAAATGCGCCGTATTCCTTCGCCAAAAAGTCAAATATCTTCGGATGGCGAGTCTTTTCAGCCAAGAAAAGTTCCAGATAAGGATTTCTCAACACGGGCTACAAAACTGCTATTCCAGTTCAAAACCCCATGTTGAAGGTGAACTATTTCCTTTAATCCGCCGAATGCATCACGTTTTTTTAACGTTTATGGATTGATTATGGGAAAACGGTTCAGAAAAATGTTTCATGTGTGCATTGTAGTGTATTAAATACCTGTTTGTTGAAAATTCATGGGAAAAACATCTTTTTTTTAAAAGATGTCGAGAACACTACATAGGTTGCCGTCCGGGGCCAAGCTAAATTACCGATTTCAATGCACTTTTTTCAAATTTGTGTTTATTGTTCATAGAAGTTCGGTACATATTCCCAAAAGATAGAGCGCATGAAACATATTAAATGCCTTCATGATGAATAACAATGCGTAAGCAGGCTAATTTTAGCTCGGACAGTGAATTCGTTACCAAGTACTTGTGAGTACCGACCGTTTCAAGCGTGGATCGTTTATCAACATTAACTTGAAATATCTTTCGGTAGGAATGTTTATATGCAAAATGTGATAAATTTACAATATATTTTAGCCTTGTCTGTCGATTTCAAGTAATAACCCCATGTTTTGTGGAAAAATGTGAATATTTCCCTCTAAAGTCAGTGACGAGCAATTTGCACTCGGGTGCTGAGTCTGTCTGCAGTGTTATGTTATGGCACTCATAACTCATATATCAGCCCACGCAGTATCAAATATAATAACAAAACTTACACTCCCTTTGCATGAATAGGTGCATTACAAACAACAGTTGCCCAAACTCGCCTGTCACAGTAATTGAGGCGTCACGTATCGTCAACGTCAATTTTCGCTGCCTAATTACTGCACCGGCGGACTGCTTAGACAGGGCAGCTCGTCAACTGACAAACCGCGAGCAAATTTAGCATAATGCGAGCTAATTTAAGGTGCGAATATATCACGATTACTTGAAAATATGGTTGAAGATCATACTTGCCCATGTATAAAATGAAAGTGTCCATTGGATCATTCATTCAAGTGATTCACTTCATGTCATAGTCGTGAAGGCCAGTAAAAATGTGTGAAGGCCAGCCTTCCGTGACTGGTTAGGCAACGCTTTCGGACAATACCTATCCTCTATGCCAATGTGGAATCAACCAATAGTCACCTATTGAGTATTTCGTTAACTAACATACGTTATAGGTAGCGCCACCATTACAAACAGTTTGGCTGCTATCGTGATGCTGCCAAAAGCCTGAACTAAAAATAGCGATCTATGTCATACAGCCAAAGTGAAGGTTGCTCTTTTATTGTAAAGGTGCACGAATTCTTGTAAAAGATTAAATAGGTATGAACCAAACAACAGTATATGGAACCAAACCCATCCTTTGATCGGGATTATGCAAATGTTGTGCCGACTCACCTGAGCTTCTGAAAATGTTATGCCGACACACTAAGCGACTAAAACAAACACGAAACGAGCAAGATCACTATTCTCCATTGTTTGACAGATCACTGATTCAGTTGTTCATAGTGTTAAACGACTAAAACAAGCATAACACGAGCAAGATGTAGGCGCCGCCAACTCGCATCCCCACGCACGATGAACACGAGCATTTGCTTGCGCCGCTTTAAGCGCAAATGGTGAGGCCATATCAATTGGCATACAATTACCATTTCAGCCCAAAATATTGGCGATATACTGCTCCTAGCCAATACTTTAAGCCAAACACTTTGGCTTAAGCTGGCTCAGGCGTGCCTTAGTGCCCACATTTTCGCCGCTTTGGCAGCCTTTGCTTCTTATACGGAAAACCAAGCACGAATGCAGCTAAACTTATCTACACCTATCCCTCATGTGTAGATTAATCGTATTCCGATCTCCGTTTGGCATCGCTTCAACAATACCATTACAGCTTCTCGAAATAAATACACACGTCCATCGGAGACGATCGCGGCGATGTTTCGTTTGATTACGGCAGACGTTCATTGAGATTTAGCTCGGCCAATGTCCCGACACCGAACAGCACGGGCAGACGAGGATAGTGCCCCCACAACTCTGGCGCAATCATGGGACGACGACCGACGGCCGGCTGGCAACCCATCACGTTAGGCTGATATTAGATCAAGTTACAACACTTTTCCCTGACTGCTCGTAAAATCAACATCTTCGATGTGGAATCTCACAAAATGAAATATAAATATATGTCAAGTAAGGCAAATTGGAAATGAATGTAAAGCTGGAATAAGCTTGCGTAATGATTTCCATGTTCCGAACTGGATATGTGTCATTTGAAAATAGGTATCGCCTAATTTCCGAACTTGCCGCCCAATAACGCAATGCCAGCTCCGCGTTTTGCCTCCGGTATAATGCCAGACAGGATCGCGGAGAAGTAACTCTAACGTGCCGACTGCAGTCCGCTACTTCATCTCCGATTCTCGGGCACCGTTCAACAAAATTATGGCTGTCAACAAGCTCCATATTAATTTGACGAGAAAAAAAATGAGAATACACATGAAAGGGACAATTAGCAATCGACATCAGCATTTAAGAATCGACAAGGGATCGACAGTCGCACGTCCCCTCTCCCCAGCCTTGCACCCGGCCAACTAGGGTCAGCCCCGACCCGAACGGCGCCGCGAAGTCTCGCCTCACCTCGTCGTAGGTCACGTGACCTGCGGCGCCCGAGGCAGAGGTCACCGGCGTCCGGCCGACCGTTCAGCTGAGGACCGACCGCGCCTGTGCGCTGACGCGCGGCACTCGTTTCAGGCGGCCGAATGCAGGGCCGAGTTCTGCTGCCAGCCTCGCTGCTGCTCTACATCTGCCTGCTCCTGGCCACACTCAATGGATCTCCGTTCGTCTCAGGTGGGCAGAGTCAGCAGCAGTGTTGGCTTCCTCCTGAGCCTTCAGCGAAATTAGGTTTTACACAAATGATCATTACGAGCGAGCGCGAAGCGCTCGCTCGTCCTTCCGTGGTATATGGGAGAAATCTGAATATGAGCGGCCCGGCCCGACCCGGCCCGTGGTGACGCTTTTGAGAAGCTAATATCTCTGCAACCGCACGTCCGTATGACAAGCAGGTTTCTTTGCTGAGTAGCCCCATCCAACCTAACCTGTTTGAGACCAGTGTCGACTCATGTGGGTGACTACCACTGCGCGTGGCGCGTGCCGCGTGAGGAGTGTTGAAAAGTGTTTTCTCGTAAAAACTCCGCAACTGCTGGGTCGATTGTGTTCAAATTTGGTGTGTGGTTAGGGACCTCTCAGCCGCCACTTTTTCACGTGTCAGGGGTGGGGTGACTCTGCACGTGCGCACGTGCACATCCCTATTATATATCTCAGGAACGGCTGAGCCGATTGTGTTCAAATTTGGTATGTGGCTAGGGACCCCTCAACCGCCGCCTTCCCACAAGTCAGGGGTGGGGTGTCCCTGCACGTGCGCACGTGCACACCCTTATTCTATATTTCAGGAACGGCTGAGCCGATTGTGCTCGAACTTGGTGTGTGGTTAGTGACCTCTTAGTCGCCACTTTCCCACAAGTTAGGGGTGGGGTGCCTCTGCACATCCACACGTGCTCACTTTTTTGTATCTCAGAAACTACTTGCTCCAACGAATTTAAATTCACCATCATTTTGTTCGCGCTCGCTCGTTCAGCGCTGACTACGGCGCCTTACTGGTTAGTAATCTAATGATGAAGTATTATTAGCGTACGGCAACTACCGGAACACGTTAAAATGCTTCTGCCGTCGCCGCAGGGACGTAGCCAAGGGGAGGGGCGGCGGGGCGCCCCCCCCTGGAAATCCTGGCTACGTGCCTGCATCACCGTATGCCATTAATTCATTGGTTTGGTTTAGTTGTTATGAGCATTATATAGTTTTTCATGTATCTAGGTACCTCTGGTCGGTTTGTTAATTTTCAGTTGTATCTGACTTAGCGCTGAGGACATTACAAGCTTTACTCTATGCTGAAGTTACAGTACCAATGTCAAGCGCATTGTTGTGCCGTTGCAGTGAAAAGAACAGGCGGATCATGTCGAGTGGAGGTTTCACCAGCTGCCAACAAAATATTGATAGCTGATTAATATCGAGTGGTAGAATAATAAGTGCCAAAATCAAGTAAAATACCGGGTACAAAAATATTGTCCTTTAAAAACGGATTTCCATATTGTTTGACCGGATCAGAAGACCATACTTTGGGGGGGGGGGGGAGCTGTCTCAAATGTCTCGTCTCATTATTTTCCGACCAGAAAATAATGAGTTGACTGGCGACTGTTAGCTGTCCCTGGCTGCTAAATTGCCGCTCCACCCGGAGTTGAGAGCCACACCCATTATTATCAGTGGCAGCTGGCCGCGGCTACTTGTCTTATGCTGGACCTCCGCTGATACTAAGCGCTAATAGTGATGCTATAGTGCTGGTGGGTGGTTCGGGCGCAGTGGGCGCTGAAATGCTAATGATAACTAAGATTAAAAATATCGCGTGTAGTTTCTCCACTCATTATGATGAATACGCATTCTAGGGAATAAAGAAATCAAATATATATATATATATATATATATATATATATATATATATATATATATATATATATATATATATATATATATATATATATATATATATATATATATATATATATATATATATATATATATATATATATATATATATATATATATATATATATATATATATATATATATATATATATATATATATATATATATATATATATATATATATATATATATATATATATATATATATATATATATATATATATATATATATATATATATATATATATATATATATATATATATATATATATATATATATATATATATATATATATATATATATATATATATATATATATATATATATATATATATATATATATATATATATATATATATATATATATATATATATATATATATATATATATATATATATATATATATATATATATATATATATATATATATATATATAATACAATAATTATACGTAATACGAACATATGTACACATTTTGTATACTCACTTAGTACCGATAGGTACCATTCATTTGAAGCGCAGACTGTTGGGATTCGATACAAAACATTGTTTGTTATTCCGCCACCGGACTGCGGCGTCTCCAAGTCTCCTAGGACGGGATAATCGTACCATTGTGTCGCCTGCTTTCAGTCCTACAGCCGCGTGGGCTTTTACGCGCACTTAAGAGGCCCGGCACACGGCGCTGCCGGTGGTAGGGAGTGGGGGGGGGGGGGGGGGGGGCTCACATCTCAGTGTCGGGACCCGCCTGAACCGGAAACTAAACGTAGTCTGCAGGTCGGATAAGCCTGTTCTGCCTTCCGTCAGGTGAAGGCGGCCGTCTTGTGCGTTCAGCTGCCGCAAAGCTGCGAAAACATGTGAATGTACGTGCAACTTGACCCATGTTGTATGCATGGATTCCAGTCTAAGGTATCTTAAATGTCGCAAGATTACCGTGTCGCTACTACTATATTGGTACATATATTTCGTTGGTATCAATAAATTCCTGTCCATAACAAAATTATGTGAGTCTGATCCAGCTGTGAGTCATTATGATGTGAGTCATTATGATGTCATTATGATGTGAGTCATTAACCGCAAGAATGAGCTGTTTTGGCTCGATCAAAGGCAAAGATGAATTCACTAGAATACAGCCTAACAAAGGTCTGCCGCTATTAAAATTGCGCCCGTAACGCAGCCAGCGGTGTCGATTTTTCCAAACTGTTGGTGGGGGGGGGGGGGGGAACACACCGGCGGATCCAGCCTCTCTCCGTGGGGGGGGGGCATCTTTTTGTGGCTAAAAGGTACTCCCATTGTTTTCCTCTGCGGATTTGGGTGGGTCACCTTATTGTGGAATTCGAGCTTAAAAAATTCACTTTTCAAATTCACAAAAAAATGATTGTGTGGATTTTTTTTTCCGAAAACAAAATCAGTTTGTTTTTATTTGGGGGGTCAAAAATACAAACTTTCGCGAATCCGAGATAGCCATTTTAAAGGGAATGTCATTTGCTTTCTTTTAACGTTTTTTGTTTGTTGTGAAATTTGCTTTAAAACTATTTTCTACGATTGTTCAAACATTTAGCATTTTCCCACCAAAAATGGCATGACATGACGTCAACGTCAACGTCATTATCTCCCACAATACTACATCAATTTCATTGTAATTTAGTAAGAAGACGTAGATTTGATGCAGCATAAGGTACTGAAAGTTCGACGTTGATACCTATCATAGTTTTAAAAGTGTTACCGGGCTGTTTGAATTGCATCAGGTGCGCTGTTTTGTCTATCATTGAAAGCAAGGGATACATGCAAACTTCAAATTAAAAAAACACTCGAGAGAATGGAAAAAACTTCCGTTTTCATGAAGTTTTCTCCTAAGATAATTGTTTTTCACTTTCAGTGCAGGGAACGCGCGGGGGCATACTTGTATTGAATACCCCTCCCAGATTCCTGGGGGGGGGGGGCATTTGCCCCTGATGCCCCCTCCCCCCCTGGATCCGCCAGTGCCAGCAATTACCGCCAAGGAGAGCCTCTGCCAGACACTTAATGGAATTCATTTTCCCATTTTACAAATTTGTATAAGCAATTGGGAAAGTTGTGTCATGCCGCGACATTTTCCGGTTTTGACTGTGGATAGCTGGATTTTGACTGCTGCAAAGACAATTTTTACGATTTTATGATAAATTGGGAACGCGCGGGGGGCATACTTGTATTGAATGCCCCCCTCCAGATTCCTGTGGGGGGGGGGGGGTGCATTTGCCCCTGATGCCCCCTCCCCCTGGATCCGCCAGAGGCCGAACAGGGACGGATCCAAGGGGAGCCTATCAGCGCCATGGCTTTTCCGAAAACACCAAAATCGGCTGAAAATTCACACATTTTAAAGAAATTCTAGGCAACTTGTACAAAGGACAGTATTAGCAATCAATTCATAATGCAAAAACAGACGAAATGTCATGAGTTTTGGAATTCTGTCGGACGGCCCTCAAACCAACGTTTTGGGCCGGTCTGCATCCGCCAGAAGGCCCGAGTCCTTACTTGGAACCCTTACTTAGTAAAACGGCAATGTTAACCTGCCAATGACTGGGGGGGGGGGGGGGGGGGCAAATATCTCCCCTGACGAATTTTCGCAATAGCTCAAAAACCAATAGCGATATCAACGTGAAACTTTGGGTACCTTCTCCTACACCAATTTTACGTCTTCTGTGCATAAATGAAGAAATTTTGTCGATACAAAAATCGAGATATCACAAATTTAGTGACGTCATTACACACGAGTTTGGCGAATACAAAAATCAGCTAAACTTTAAAGAGAGCATGCAAATTCTATATTTTGAGCAAAATGCAATACAAAATGTCAGAAAATAGCAAATGACAAGGGCTACAAAATTGACTCTCGGATTTGTGAAAACTTTGGTTTTTAACCCAAATCTTTTTTTTAAAAGAAATCAATACAAAACATTTCTTCGGAAAAATGCCTTAAAAATCCAACATTGCAAATATGTTAAAAATTCACCGCATTTCGCATCTTTATACATAAAGAGGGGATTTAAAACAAGCTTGTCTTAGTAAAACCTGCGCAGACTTTCTTTTGAAATAGGAAACGTGTCAATTTGTTGCCCATTTCAGGCGGTTTGGGAGGCTTGGCCGCATTGCCCCAGAGAGCTAGCGACCTGTCCATGTCGAGATAGCTTTCATCTCCCAATGGCTCTCCATTGGCGTCCGTAGCTTTACCCGTATCGCCGGAATCGATCCAGCAAAGACCCCAATCGCTTACAAAAACAGCAACAGGCAAACTCATCGGGTTTATGACGGAATATTTTCGCTGGATAACCACTTGCCTAAATAGCATTGACACAGCCGAAGTGCGTACAAAGTTAGTACAGTTTGTATAGTTCCGGTACGCGGCCAGGGCTCCGCTGATAAGATAGGTATTATTTTTAATCTGCCTATATTTCGCTGAAAAGGGAACATAACTGGCAAAGTGAATCATTATGCTACTAAAGGATCGGGTAAGCTTTCATGCCGATTCCTTAGACAAGTTTCCGTGCAAATTCCCCTTTTTCAGATGAATACCTATCCCATCTTTGTATAGGTATAGCAAGTCAACACCCGCAACTAGAAGCCAAACCAGGAATATCGTGTTAGCTTTGGTATGCTTACCAAGGACCATTGTTGTTGGGTTTGAATTAAAAACTGTTTGTGACCTCTTCCCCGTAACTGACAGATCATCCCGCAGAGTCCATCGCCGTGACGAGCCCACTGGCATCGGCCAACGGTGACCAATGAACTAGTGACAGTTGTTCTGACTTCCGGCAGGTGGCCCCAGCGGCGGGACGTCCCTCAGCTGGCGACAATTGCTGGCCAGCCTGGGCCCGGCGCTGTTCAGCGGACGCCCTCCGCTCTACAGTCGCGACGCGCGCATGCACAACCGCCACCTGCGAGTGATGGGCTCAGAGTTCCTTGGTAAGAGGTCATCGCCCGGATGGCAGCCGAACGACTCGCCCAACGGCGCCGACAGCAGGCGCAAACGGTCGCTCGGCTCGGAGTTCCTCGGAAAGCGGTCCCCCGACATGCAGTTCATCCTGAAAAGAGTTCCCAGCTCGGAACTCTTTGACAACAGGGTCCCGGGGTCGGAGTTTCTTGGAAATCGTGTCCCGGAATCAGAGTACCTTGGCGAGGAAGTTCCTGACATGGAGTTGCTGGACGAAAGGGATCCGGACTGGGACTCTCCTGACAAGAGAATACCAGGTTCAGAGTTTCTCGGCAAAAGGGCCCCAGGGTCCGAATTCCTCGGCAAGCGAGTTCCAGGCTCGGAGCTCCTTGGCAAAAGAACTCTGGGCTCAGAGTTTCTCGGAAAGAGAGCACTCAGCGAGGAGTACCCTATCAGAAGGCCACTCGGACTGCAGTTAGGCAGAACTCGAACGCCTGGTTCGGAGACGCTCGTGAAGCGGACACCTGAATATCATGGTCGGAGTACCTGGGCAAACTTTTACCCAAATCGAAATGTTTGGGAAAACGACTTGTGAGCCGGAATTTGTGGGCCAACCTTCTAGATCAGCATTAATTGTAGAGGTCTACAAATTGGGTGCTCTTGAAATTTGATATGACGGAAAGGATTTTCAGATGAGAAAACGCTAAATTTAAGGTAACATGGCATTTTGAACATTCATCTAATAAATTCCAGGCAAGTTTTTTCTTCTTCTCCGAAGTGCACTGCAGCATCCATGAAAAAGCTCAGTTCAAACTCTGAACAAAAACGAGAGAAGTGCTACAAAAATAAAAAGACATGGATGACTTGTCTGTCAAATGTTAGTGAAATGTCTCAATGCGAAGAACAAAGCCAATGGTATGCATTCACACTTGCATTCTACTGGGTAGGCGTGTTTCTGAACTGTTTATGGGGCAACAACGGCTTACGGAACTCATTGCAGTATATCCTTAACTCCGAAGTGACGATGAAGGGCAAATTGCCCTTCGAAATGGTCTATAAACCCTATTGTGAGCCTCACGCGGTGGTGCAACCCTTACCCAAAAAGACAATAAATCCTAAGGGGGCAAGCGACGCTGGGTGGTATACCGCTATGGTCTGTATGCATGTCGTTAGCCACGATAATGAGCCCCTGTTGACGCCGATCATTCACTGTGAAGATATCCGGAGCGGCCGCGACCATGTCTCGTACCTTGCCATAAGGAGAAGGGTGGCTCACTCCACACTCCACAGGATGTCGCATGCTCTCAGCCCAGTCCTGCGGGGAGGCTCAGAGCTGGAGGGATCTGAGCCTCCCCTCATCAGAATACGGGCTGCGAATCATTCATCGTCTGGAAATTGTCATCCAGGAAGGGAGGCTGTCTGGACACTGCAGCTGCGAAATTAGCAATAACAATGTGCGAGGATTAGTATGTGTTCCCTTGCAAAGTTATCCCTTCGGGCTTCGTTGATGCATTTTCTATTAATGACCGATTATACAGTATCAGAACATGTTTTTTGCCACCCAGAAAATTAAATTATACAGCTGGATGAAAATTTGGATACCGATGTTTCTCGATGCCTTTGTGTGTGACGTATTATATTTTGTAATGCAAATTGTGTTTTTGTCCAGGCAACCTCCCTTGAAGCCACTGATTCTCACTGAGCACACTCCAAGCAAAGGCGCCGGCGCGAATCACCGTATATCACTGCACTTACACGCTATCACCAGGTTGATTTTCCAGTCTTACCGATTGCCTCCCACCCAGTGAAAAATGTAAAGCGTCTCAGTGGCTGATTCGAAGTTGCAGTGAACGAAGTGTATATACGGTGCATCACATGTTGACATTGGTTCAGACGGTGCAGATGTATTAGAGGCAGATGTTATAACGATGTGCCGAGCAGATCTGACCTCGTCTCAGTGCGCTGAACAGCTGCATACTCGGATCGGTCGCTCTGTGAGGCAGAGCTAATAACAGGTTGATCGTTGGTTTGTACATGCCCTGCTCTTTTCGTGCTAAATAAATGTATTTAAGTCATTGTCCGGAGTTTCTTCACAACGACAACGCGACACAGCCGAGGGGTCAAAGACCAGCAATTCCAAGGGGCTAACGCAGAATCACAGCTTGACTTGTGTATGTCAGACTTACATTTCAACCTTTCTACTCTAAGCTAACTCATCGGGACCGGTTCTCATAAACAACCAATAGCGTGTTATGCACGAAGCACGTATTTCGAGCTGAAAAAACGAATATGGCATTTGTTTGGACGATAGATAGATATCCGTCGAAAAATGGTCATGTTTCTCTTTTCTCCTTCATGGCCATAACAAACTTCATGGCAATGTATGACGTCATGCATATGGTAGCTTGGATATGGAACTATTGTACACAATAACGACGGATTTTAGGAATATATACGCAGGTATGGGTGGAGAATCGTTTAAAAAGTTGGTGTGGCAGGCACACTGGTGGATCCAGCCTCTCTCCATGGGGGAGGGGGAGGGGGGGGATGCATCTATTTGTGGCAAAAAGGTACTTTTTTTTGTTCGCCGCGGATTTGGGCCGGTCACCTTATTTTGGTGTTTGAGCTTAAGAAATTCACTTCAAATTTACACAAATTTATTTTGTGATTTTTTTCCCCGAAATAAAATTATAATTTTGGGGATCAAAAACACAAAATGTCGAAAATCGAAGATAACTATTTTGAAGATAATGTCATTTCCTTTCTTTTGACGTTTTTTGGGGTAATTTGCTTCAAAACTCTATTTTCTACGATTATTCAAACATTTATCGTTTTTCCACCAAAAATGGCATGGCATGACGTCATTATAACGTCGTTATCTCCCACAATATGCATAAAGTATATTTTATCATCTGCTGGAAACCTGCCGGGCTGCGCTGTATTTTCGCGAGTCACTTTCGAGCAGAGAGTAGCCGTTTTCATGAAGGATTATTGCGCTGAAAAGATTCTGAAAAGTTTGTAAATGTTTTGGTATAAAAGTCTTAGTATAAAAGTATTTAGTATAAAAGCTTTATAAAAGTCTTAAAACGATCCGTTTTAAGACTTGTATAAGACTTGTATACTGAAGACTTTTATACTAAGACTTGTGTACCAAAACTTTTAAAAACTTTTCAGAAACTTTTCAGAATCTTTTCAGCGCAATAATCCTTCGTGAAAACGGCTAGTGTCGCAGGTGGAGACGGCAGTGGCGACTGTCACTGTGAATGATGAGAGGTGTTAGCCAGCCACAATACAACAGCAGCTGCTGTGCCCTGATACATCACTGCGGCGGAGTGCGTTTTCTGAGCGATCCAAATAGCATGGGTCATGGCACGAGTGGTGCCGTGCCCGTAACGTAACACACGCACCAGCGCTCATACCTTCAGCCTCAGCTCGGCCATGGTCCACGAAAGGCTTGAAACGACAGCCGGGGAGACATTTCGCAACACCGTTTGGAAAAAGCTCGCTTCCCTTTGCGGTACGGACCCAACCAACTTCCAATGCTGCCTATCATAGGTTTTTGTATAAATATTATAATACATGATAAATAATAATAACAACTAGAATGATAATAAATAATAATAAATCATAACAAAATAATAAAATAATACTACACAATAACGCCAATAATTTGGACTGGTTAGCTCAACGGTAACTTGCTCGCTTGCCGTGTGTGAGGTCCCGGGTTCGATTCCCCGGGCGACCGGGTCGGGGATGGGCTCCATCCGCAGACTAACAGGGGTGCATGCACCAGACTCGCTGTAAGTGGGTTTGTAAGACCTGTTGTCGGTGGCAGATGTGTCGCTACCCTTCTAAAAAGTGTGTGTGTGTGGGGGGGGGGGGGGGGTCCACTGCCAGGGGGGGCGCCATACCCAAAGGAGGGCACCCCGGCCTAGAGGGGCGCCCCGACGAATCAATACATAAATATCGAATACAAATGTCGACGTTACACGGCGGGCAATTCTATTTTTTATATTGATTTTTCAATCGAAAAAGTACAGCTTTGACAACTACATATACCAGCACAGCGGCACGCTCATGCAAGGACTGCACATTGTACATCAACATGGGACATATTCCTGACTAATGAGCGACTAGTTTAACGGATCATATCGACTTCCACTCGATGCGTTTCACTCCACATATTCACACATTGAATCAAGTACATTTGGTATACATCAAATGAGCAGGGGCTCCGCCTTAGGGGGGGGGGGGGGGACGTGCCCCCCCCCCCCCCCCCCACATTTTCGGATTTGAACATTACGCCTATGGGCGTTGCATGGAAATAATCGACTTCAGAATGCCTCCACCCCCCCCCCCAAACTCTCGGAAAGTAGCGGCGCCCTTGCAATGAGCATCAATGTAATGTTTGAAAGCCTCTG
>JAXIVJ010012149.1:0-41253 GCA_036785665.1 Chirona hameri | reverse complement strand
AATAAAGCAATGTAAGGGGCATTTATAGCTATTAAGATGTAAAAGATAGCTTCTGCTTCCATTATTTGCATAATTTAATACATATAGAGTTTCAGGGGCGTGTTCAGACACATGAAAGGGGGGGGGGGTGACTGGCATGGTGATGACGATATGCCAGCGATTACGGCGCAATAGACGGTTAGCTTATAATGATATATGCACATATGAGGCCAGAAAAGGGAATAAAGTCATTTTTTGCAGAGGCGCGCTCAGGAATTGAAGAAAGGGGGTCATATTATTGCAAGGAAACTAAGAGGCATGGACCTACAATGACATAACATACTGCAGTTTTAGGATAAAAAACGCACCACAGGGTACTCTACGAACGATTATAAGATAGTAGGCGAGTCCAGGTAGGGTAAAAAGGGGGTAAGCAATGTGATTTGAAGTTGTAAGTGAAGTAGTCACTGTTGACTAGTTAGTGTCATAATAGCGGATAATATACTCATCAAAAGGTCTTGTGCCTCCCCAGTTTGGATCCTGGATACGCCTATGATGAAGTACGACATGCAAAAAGGAACTATCTACCATCAGTAACTTATTTATAGTGCTGGGTAGCAACTTACCTGCGGTTAATATTTGTTTCTAATTTTACCTCCCTTTTCCACTAACCTGGTACCGCCTATGGCAAAAAAGTGATTTATAACTGTTTTGTCTAATGTCACAATAACATACAATTTCATTTATTAAAAAACATCAAAAAATGGTTGTATTACGCATTTACTTCACCCCATATTGAGTCACCTGGACACGCCTATGATTTTCGAATTTTCAAAAGTCAGCACGATATATCAATGTCCAATTCAATCTCTATCGATTCCCATTGGTTGTGTTAAAACCGGTTGATAAACATGACAGCTGCGTTGGATCACAAATACCACTAAAATTTGCTCTTGTTGCCCCCCTATCAAAAATGTATAGTTTACTATTATTTAGAAATGAAGATCGTGTTGAGGGAAACCAAACGCCGTTTCATTTTTGAAAATCGGACGGGTAGATCTCGAGATCTCCGGGGGGCGGAATCCACCCCCCCCCCCCCCCCCTGTTACAAATAGGGGAAGCCAGGAGCCTGTTACAAATAGGGCTAAAAGCCAGAAGAGGGTCCTCTACAGATTGGCTGGACACTGCAGATCGACAGGGCCCCTTAAGCCTGGAAGAGGGCCCTCTACAGGTCGGCAGGGACCTCTAAATGCCGACAGAGGCCCTCCCCAGATTGGCAGGGCGATCTAAAGATCGTCAGGGCCCTCTAAATACCGGCAGAGGGTCTTCTGCAGATCGGCAGGGACCCTCTTACAGATCGGCAGGGCCCTCTACAACCGGAAGGGGCCCTCTACAACCAGAAGGGGCTCTCTTAATGCCGACAGGGGGCCCTCTTCAGATCGTCAGGGCCCTTTAAAAGCTGGTAGAGGGCCTTACACACTGTGTAAGGCCCCTTTCTACGTATTTACATATACATACCCTTAACAGACAAGCAAGTGTTGCTATTTATTCGTGTTACGATTTTGTTTAGGTTCGTGGGCGTTCTTTTATGCGACGTAAGGCGTTTTGCTGGCGCCTGACACCATCTAAAACACTGGGGTCTTCGGCCACAGGGGGCCCGCCTGGCCTCCAGGGGGGGGGGCCTTGGCCCCCTTGCCTACGCCCTTGAACAGCATTGCGATTAATGGTTAAACCCAAACATAGACGGAGCGGATTGCAACTTTGCAGCCGGTGAAATTTCGCCTGCAGTCACAGCCTGGCTACACCGTGGCTTATTCGGCCTTGGCGTGCGGAGATCCCGGTGTACTACGCTGTCACGTGCCTTATGACGTCACAGGGGCTCCGCGCACAGGAAAACACGCAAGAGGGGCGGCGGTAAACATGTTACCACACATCACACCCCCGACCGGAACCGGACGTCAACGGGATGGGGAAGGGGGGGGAGGGTAGGGAGGGGGAGGGGCGTGCCGACGGCTGATTCACATTCGCTTCAGGTGACTCAAAGTCGCTGTCAGATGACGGGTCTGGACTTGGAGTTGAGCTGGCACCGTTACGGCATGTACAGAAAGGGCAGGAGAAGGGAATGATTGGAATTCGGAATCAGTCATTCTGAATTCCTGGCGCCGGCACTGGCATAGTCATTGGTATAGTCATTGGCATAGTCATTCGTGCTCCAGTAGTCGGTAGTCGATACTCAGTCAGTATTGACCGGCTTAGGCAAGCAGCGGAAACTGGAGCCTGTATGCACAGTACCCGTAACCGAATATTTCCGTTCGTCTTTTTTGTTCCATTCAGTGGCCATCTATGCTCCCATTGCATACCCTACCCTACAAAGTACACAACATATCATCTAGAGGGAAATATAACGATATTTAGTTTCTTTAACATGGGTTCAGTGGTTGCAGTGTGCGTGGGGCGTCGTTTTATTTGCCACTGTACTGGTAGACTGTGCCGCATGACTTTGGTGCATTGCGGGTTGCCTACCCTGCTGTGAACAGAGTGCGCCGAACATCTCTGCTGATGCGTAGACTGTGCCGCAACACATGGATGAGATGCGGAACAGTCTACCGCCCCATTCCATGCGCTAATGGATATATTTCATTCATTCCCTTATAATATTAACGTCGATGCATTAAGTACTTCGCTTTTACCGGCGACTCGTGAGTGTAGATGGCAATCGGGAATTCGTAGGCATTATTCGGCAATCCTGTGCGCCTAGGACAGCAATAACCCGTGCATGAACTGAACGCAACGCAAGACGCTTAGTTATCACGTTTCATGTTACACAACGATGAAAATAAATCGAGGGATGGTGGCTGTTGTGTGATATGTATCGTATCGTAGCTTCACAAGCATTGAATACTGAACCACCTGCGGGCTAGCACCAATTTGAGTGTTGCGTGTAACGCTCACCTCTCTGTGGCATTGTAATCCTTCTGTTGAACGCCAATCTCCACTGCTGTTACTCGGTCAGATGACGTCATCCCGTCAGACTGTGACGTCATCTCTTCAGGGGATGTCATCACCAGAGCAGGCGGTGAAGTCATTCTACGCAAACGTTCGACAGGCGTCCGTTAGACGTTGAACGTTAGACGTTAGACGTTAGACTGTCTGGGCTTCAGAACACCCGTTGGCACGAGGACACCGACACGTGACGAGCACTGGCACGCAGGACGCACGCGTTGTCACAGGCACTGGCACGTCGGTCAAACAATGCTACAGCTACACGACTGTGGCGCGGTCGGCGACAGGTCAGGTGGACTGAGACTCCGGGAGGCAGCTGGCACGTCCTCCCTCGGTCAGCTCTGCCGGACGACTACCGAACCGCACGGCACGGAGCAATACTACTACCCGGGGCGCGCCGGGCGGGGCGGGGCGGGGAGGGGCGGGGCGGGGCGGGGCGGGGCGGGGCGGGGCGGGGCGGGGCGTGGCGGGGACACCGGCATAGACGGGGCGGGGTCCCGGGCCGAGCTGATCTGTCGGGAACTCACCGGAATATCCGCCAGCCTCGGATCTAGAACGAGCGATAAGTTGGCTTGGGGGACCAAATATCAGGAAATGCGAACAATACACTAGTCCAATAAGATTTCACGTTCTTTTACAATACAACGGATTTAGTATAAGCTTACCATGTGGAAGTTGCTTAGGTTGTCCTCAAAATCGCGGTAATTATTTGTCTGAATTCAGGCGTTTGGAGATCGTGATACACGCCCGTCCTCACCCGTCCTCATCCGTCAGCCCCCAGTTCTCCATCATCAGTCCTCCATCCCTCCGTCCTCTGCTCTCACGCCTCCGAACTATGTCATAAGTCTTCAGAGCCTTCAGTTCTGTCCTCCATCCTCGATTCTCAGTATTCAGTCCGCAGTCCTCAGTCACCAGTCTTCAGTCCTTAGACCTCGGTCTTCAGTCCTCAGACCTCGGTCTTCAGTCCTCAGTCTTGTCCTCCGTCCTCAGTCTTCAGACCTGTCCTCAATATCAGTCCTCAGTCCTCCGTCCTCGCACCTCCGACACTATGGCATAAGTCATCAGAACTTTCAGCTCTGTTCTCAATCCTCGGTCTTCAGTCCTCGATACTCAGTATTCAGTAATTAATCCTCTGCTCTCCGCCTTCAGTCCTCAGTCCTGTTCTCAGTCACCAGTCCTGTTCTCAGTCACCAGTCCTCAGTCCTCGGTCCTCAGTCATCAGTCCTCAGTCCTGTTCTCAGTCACCAGTCCTCAGTCCTCGGTCCTCAGTCCTCGGTCCTCAGTCCTCGGTCCTCAGTCCTCAGTCCTGTTCTCAGTCACCAGTCCTCGGTCCTCAGTCCTCAGTCTTGTTATCAGTCACCAGTCATCAGTCCTCGGTCCTCAGTCATCGGGCCTCAGTCCTCAGTCGTCGGTCCTCAGTCCTGTTCTCAGTCACCAGTCCTCAGTCCTCGGTCCTCAGTACTCGGTCCTCAGTCCTGTTCTCAGTCACCAGTCCTCAGTCCTGTTCTCAGACACCAGTCCTCGGTCCTCGGTCCTCAGTCCTGTTCTCAGTCACCAGTCCTCAGTCCTGTTCTTAGTCCTCAGTCCTCAGTCCTGTTCTCAGCCACCAGTCCTCGGTCCTCAGTCCTCAGTCCTGTTCTCAGTCACCAGTCCTCAGTCCTCAGTCCTTTTCTCAGTCCTCAGTCCTGTTCTCAGTCACCAGTCCTCAGTCCTCGGTCCTCAGTCCTCAGTCCTGTTCTCAGTCACCAGTCCTCAGTCCTGTTCTCAGTCACCAGTCCTCAGTCCTGTTCTCAGTCACCAGTCCTCGGTCCTCAGTCCTCAGTCCTCGGTCCTCAGTCCTCGGTCCTCGGTCCTCGGTCCTCGGTCCTCGGTCCTCGGTCCTCGGTCCTCGGTCCTCGGTCCTCGGTCCTCGGTCCTCGGTCCTCGGTCCTCGGTCCTCGGTCCTCGGTCCTCGGTCCTCGGTCCTCGGTCCTCGGTCCTCGGTCCTCAGTCCTCAGTCCTCGGTCCTCGGTCCTCGGTCCTCGGTCCTCGGTCCTCGGTCCTCGGTCCTCGGTCCTCGGTCTTCAGTCCTTAGTCTTCCGTCCTCCACTCTCAGTCCTCGGTCGCCCCAGTCATCATGAGCCTTCTATCCTCAGTCCTCTGTCCTCCGCTCGTCTCTGCCCCGTCGCGTGTGGCCTCGATGGCAGCAAACAGAGCTGGACCTCCGGAGGGGCATCGGGACAGCCAGGGCGGGCGGGGCGATCTCAGGCGCCATCCCAGGCGCCATCCAACCGATCCAGCAGCGCCTCCCGGCGTGGCGAGGCGGCCCACCCAGCTCGTTGAATCCATTACCGGGCCGCCGCTCCTGGAGCGCTGCACCGGTGCACACCGCCCGCCTTTTTGTGACCGTGGCCAGATAAAAACGGTATACCTGTATCGCGTCCACATCGGATTGCATCCATTACAGCTCAATGCTACCAAACTTTGTCCAGGGTGGACAGGGAGAAGTCGTCTGATGGAAACGCTGTCACGTCTTCTTGGAGATCTCTACTCTTTTTCTTCTCTATCCCCCTCTTGCTTAGGTCTGTATCTGGTCCACTGTCACCCTCCCTCTCGCTGTCAATCAATGTATAGTGCCCCCCTCCCAATGCCCTGTATCATAACCCTCGCCCTCCTAAAAACGACCCCCCCCCCCGATATTTTTCTTGCATAACTTTTTACACATGCGGCGCATCTTGCTTAAATGTTTAGTAGCTGAGTATACAACAATTATACGTATGCTGTACAAATTTCATTGAAATTAGTCGACAAATTTGGGAGATAATGATGTTTTGATGACGTTATGTTGGTGGAAAAACGATAAATGTTGGAAAAATCGTAGAAAACGAGTTTTGAAGCAAATTGCAAACGCAATTAAGCAAAGATATAAAATGTCATTTTCTTTAAAATGGCAATCTTGGATTTTCGAGAAAAAAAATTTACCCGTAAAATGAACACAAACCTGATTTTTTTTTAATCGCCACCAAAAAAATCAAAGATGTTAACAAAAACGGACTTTATGTGAGAGAACTGAGATGGACAATACTCAAACCAAATTTCAAAGCAATATCTCTATTTTTGACTAAGTGATGGCTCCCTAAGTGTAAGAAACTTATGACGTCATTTTTTAAATATTTTTTGACCTTTTTTACCAGATACGAATAAATAGTTACCTTTTCTGTATTTCGGAGACAAAACTGGTCTAGGAACATGCCTTTTTATTTACATTTATCAATTTCTCATTTTGACGTTTTCTGACGGGAGCAAAATCGCTGTTCTGGACGTGGTCGATTGAAGTCATCCACTTGACCTGGAAGGTCACTCGTTGACCCGAAACATACAAATTGCATAGTTAGATTTCAAACATGACGGGCAACATGTTGGTTCTTACCGCGTTGCTCTATCTTGCTTCGATTGGAAGTTAACAGGGGGGGGGGGGGCTTTTTAGGACCCACCCCCGTAGGGCGAATGTGAAAAAAGCTCCCGTAGTGCGAGGGTTAAACCGGAGGCCCAGTTCTATGTCATTTATCCTACCGAATACGAGCTAGCTAATTTCCGCAATGATCTGTTTTTTCACCTAACCTTAAGATACAATCCTTTACTTTAATAACAGCATCGTAATAAGATTCGAAAGAATACCGCAGCGACAGTGACATCGATGGTTTTTGACCTGTCTTCCTTCGACAGTGCGTGTATCAAACTTTCTCTGGCTTTTTATAATATTAAATATCCGAGAACAAACTGACATATTTGCTATCAAATGTAACCTTTATACTACCTGACGTGCTTTCGAAGCTCGTCAAAACGCCCTGTTCAGTACGAATTCCCGTGTTCACGTCCAAGCACCGTCCTTCGCTTCCACCGCTCCGAAATCGCAAACACGTTTGTACACCTAGACAACCGTGTATTATATGCATACTGATATTCTGACCAGAGTTACAGCGGAGTTAAAAAGAGGACACCGTCATTTAAAAAGCGGCCCGGGGCGCTAGCAGCGGCGCGGCGACGCCGGGCGGCGTCCCGCCTCACCCTACGAGGGGGCGGCCGGCACCTCCGCCGGCGGCGTCAATCAGGTCGGCATTGGCGTCTCACGATTAGCTGCTCTCACGTATTATGATGGGTGCTGATTGTTCGGGCCGGGCGGTAGTGGCGGGCGAGCGAGCCACTCGTTGGTCCGAGGAGTAGCTGGGCGGGCTGAGCGGGTGGCCGGGGCGACGCGGTGTCGCCCGGCCCCGCGACTGCCGCCGCGCTGCTGCTGCTGCTGCATAGGACGCCCGGACCAGCCGACTAGGCCGTCACACTGCACACACACACACACACACGCACGAGCGCACGCGCAGCCCTGACGGCCCCCGCCGGGGCCGCCGGGTCTGGCTACCGTGCAACCCAGGCCAGGTCAGGTCAGGCGGTCAAACAGAAGGCAACAAAAGCTTTAAAAACACAGCTAACCCTTTTGGCCACCTTGGAGAATGCCCGTACCTCAAACCTGCACACACGCGTAAACGGTGCTTACTCTAAAATAACCTTAACCTAGTGGATTTTTTTTTGTGTGGCTTTTCTCGTCGTTTTCTATATCAGACACTGCCATGGCTGGGTGTCACAGCACCCACACAGTACGAATCACTCCACCCTGATCAACGGAACTCCCAGTGAACACACGCGTCGACCCGGCTGGAGCGCCGGGCCGCAACGCCAGCGCCACTACTCCGACTAGCGGCCAAACAACGAACCATCGGCCCCTGCCCTGGTCGACTAATGCATATCACATAGCTGTGCGGGGCGGCCCGAGCCGCAGCGCAGCACGTGCGCGCTCGGCGCCCGCCCGCCGACGCTGAGAGTGAGAGGCCCGGAGACGGCCGGTCGCCGCGCGCGCGACAATGAGCGAGCCGCGACACTGTCACAGCCGGCCAACCCTGTCCCGCGCCCATCCCGTCCCTCCCCGCCCCGGCCCGCGAGAGATGGCGTCGTTTGTAGCAATATCTGAGTGTTTTGCGTCAAGGTGAACACCGTCCCACCTTCCCTGGCCAGCAGCTCTTAAGTAAACGTTTGTACTGAAGAGGAAGACCGCACCGATAAGCGATTCAACCAATCACAGGCCGCGCCGCGGGGGGCGGCGACCAATCACAGAGGCGGCTCGGGTGTCTGTCGGTCCAGGTGTGCGCGAGCGGTCCTGAGCGGATGGCACCGTCTGTCGGTCTGTCTGTGTCTGTCTGTATGTGTGTCTCTCTGTCCGTATGTCTGTGTGTGTGTGTGTGTGTGTGTGTGTGTGTGTGTGTGTGGAGAGACGGTCCAGACAGACGCGGGACACACCACCGGCCGGAGAGGGGACTCGGGGACGGGCAGCGCGGGTGCGGGGACCTCGGGGACGGAACACGGGCCGCGGGCAGGGCAGAAGGCCACAGGGCGTCACAGGAGCCACAGGGAGCCACAGGGCGTCACAGGGAGCCACAGGGAGCCACAGGAACAACACGGAATCACAGGAGACGACAACAGACCACAGTGGCAGGTTAGTGGGTCGAACAGCAGATCTCAAGAACAGGTAATGTGCACCTCGAGGCCAGACATCCGTGAGGCCTCGGATTCGAGGTCAGGTCATAGGTCACAGGCCTCGGATATATTCCAGGACAGCTTGGTTTGGCAAGAGGCTGGGACCAGCTGTTTTCATCACTATGGACAGATGTGGTTAAGGAGCATCACGGAGCACCAGGGAGTGGTCAGGGGCACCGTCAGGGTCAGAGATGTCAGGGTCCCGGGGAGGGGGTCCGCCGGGGCCACCGTGGCCGCCACGCTTCAGACTCGGAGGCTCACAACTCACCACAGCAGCGGCTCACAACTTAACTACCGGCCGGCGACGGTCGGCCGCGCGGCGACGCACGTGGAGCGCCTCACAGCGCGCGCTGCCCTGGTTGGCGCGCGGCCGGCCGCCGCCGCCGCCCGCTTACAACTACCTTAACCTAGACAGGAAGTGGTGCTCAGTCAGCCCGTGAGGTATGCCGCGCGACAGCATGCCATGGCAGCCGATATGTAAAGCTGATATCGCGCGCGTGCCGACCGCGGCTCGGGTCGCGCCGCAATTTCGTGTCGGACCTGGAGGCGATTATTGCACCGAAGTCGGCGGAACGCCAGCCGGCCATCCTGGCGCCGGGAACAACTGACCGGCCGCTGCTGACGAGAGGCAGCACTGCTCTGCTCACGCGTCACGAGCGACCGGACGGGCCGGACGGAGCGCGGCCGGCGTCCACACAGCCTCACGATACGAGTTTAAAGCGAGGGGTACCCGATGAGTCGCCGGGCCGCGCGCGCGTAAGGCCGCCGGCGGGCCGGCGTTGGCACTGGATCGCGGCTCGCGGGCCGGCCGGCCGGCCCTGAAAGACCTGCCGTGGCCGGAGATGGCTCCGCGGCGCGCACCTGAAAGACCGATCGGCGAGATCGCGCCGGACGTCGGCCGCCAAACACTCACCTGAATCGTTTGTACTGCGAGAGGGCCGGCCGCCCTCCCTCTCTCTCCGCGTCCGCGTCCGCGCGCGCGCGCGCTCTTTAGTAGCTGCCGCAGACTGGGCGCCCCGAAGGCACCGTCTGCGCCGCGGCCTATCACGGGAGGCAGCCGCCTCGCCGGCGCGCGCGCGCGCGCCTTACACCTAATATCACACACGACAGGAGCGGACGCGGCGGCGGCGGGTGGCGGCCCCGGCGGCGGGGCGGGGGCGGGCGGGAGAAGGACGCGGGCATCGGCGGCGGTCTCGAGTGACCCGTCCGGCGCACGGCCGCACCGACAAGGCCTCCCTTGAATGATCACATACACACTATGTAGAGTACGCGGCAGGGCCTGGTCCAGCGACGTCACCGCGCCGCGAACCAATCAGAGACCGACCCACTCACGCCAAACACAACACTCGCACTGTCTCTCTCTCGCACACACACTCGGCGCGCGCCTCGCAATCGTTACTCGACTTAAATACTATATGTCGGGCAGGGCATCTTAAGCGTGCTTCAGGTGTGGGGCCCCTGGCCGCGCGATCAACTGGCATCTCCATAGCGTATTCACAGTAACTGTATGTGTGTATGTGTGTGTGTGTGTGTGTGTGTGTGTGTGTGTGTGTGTGTGTGTGTGTGTGTGTGTGTGTGTGTGTGTGTGTGTGTGTGTGTGTGTGTGTGTGTGTGTGTGTGTGTGTGTGTGTGTGTGTGTGTGTGTGTGTGTGTGTGTGTGTGTGTGTGTGTGTGTGTGTGTGTGTGTGTGTGTGTGTGTGTGTGTGTGTGTGTGTGTGTGTGTGTGTGTGTGTGTGTGTGTGTGTGTGTGTGTGTGTGTGTGTGTGTGTGTGTGTGTGTGTGTGTGTGTGTGTGTGTGTGTGTGTGTGTGTGTGTATGTATGTATGTATGTATGTATGTATGTATGTATGTATGTATGTATGTATGTATGTATGTATGTATGTATGTATGTATGTATGTATGTATGTATGTATGTATGTATGTATGTATGTATGTATGTATGTATGTATGTATGTATGTATGTATGTATGTATGTATGTATGTATGTATGTATGTATGTATGTATGTATGTATGTATGTATGTATGTATGTATGTATGTATGTATGTATGCATGCATGTATGTATGTATGTATATGTATATGTATATGTATATGTATATGTATATGTATATGTATATGTATGTATATGTATGTATATGTATGTATATGTATGTATATGTATGTATATGTATGTATGTGTGTGTACCTGTGTGTCTGCATTTCTTCCTCTCTCCTTCTCGCTGTGTTTGCATGTACGTGTCGATGTGCCCCGGACCAGCGGGGCGGCCGCACAGGAGCTGCCTGGCGGCGCGCGGCCAACCGGTCCGCTGCCCGCTGCCGGTCCGCGTATTGCTGTCTTGCCGAGTCGGCGCGTCGACGCGCCGCTGCGCGCATGTCTGTCGGCCACTTGTTCTATCTCACATTACATGAAGCTCCCACCACCACACGCCGCGCGGCGCGGCTGACGTCACACCGCTCTCCGCAGATCCTCAGCTGCTCCGAACAGCCGGCGAACGGCACCCCTCCTCGCTCTTCCGCTCTCACCACTCTCTCCTTCTCTCTCTCTCTCTCTCCTCCGCCGCACTAGAAGAGACCGGTGGCTGACGGGTAGAGCAAATCAGGGACGCCCTACAGCAGACCGTCGGGCAGATAAGCTCCACGACCCGGCTCCTCCAGACCGGCCGTGGCCCACATGGAGGAGTTGGCCGCTCCGCCGCTGCTCCAGGCCAGACTGGTGGCGGAGCCGAGCGCGCCCGAGTCGCCCATGTCGCTCCAGGCGGCGGACGCGGGCGGCTTGGCGGCCGCCGGCGGAGCGGAGCCCGGCTGCTGCTGGCCGCCGGGCAGGCCGAGCTGCTGCAGCGCCTGCGCCGCCGTCTCCTCGGTCACAGACTCGGCCATGATCGTGGTGTTGCTCAGCACGCAGTTGTTGAGCGCGCCCTGAGCCTGTGGTCACAAATACACATACAGACGAGTGAGTTGGGTTCAGAGCCAGTCAGTGTAGTGAGCCTGTGGTGGCGAGCCGCGTGTCACGGGTGTCTGGGTGTCACGGGTGTCACGGGCGTCTGTCCGCGTCCTCGTGCCTGTGGTCAGACGACACATCCATACCCGGACGGCCAAGTCAGTGTTCTCTTCTGTACATAGCCAACCAGAATCAGACACAGATAGAGCCATGCTAACCAGGCTCGGAAACCAGCAAAGAAAGCCTGTGGTCGTACAGAGACAGAGAGCAGCGTTAGGCAGGGACGATCACTGGTGAATACAAAATATAAGTCAGTCAGACCAGTAAATGACAGGCATCTGGACCTTCAGCAACACAGCCACAATCAGACCCAACGAGAGGAGATACACCTACCTTGGCGGCCTCCTCTCTGGTGCCGTACTTGACCAGAGCGACGCCCTGGTTCAGGTACATGTGGAACGTGTGCAGAGGTCCGTGCTGCATACACAGCGTCTTCAGCGTCGAGCCGTCGATCTGTCCAGACACACGGACAACCAGTCCAGAGTCAGACACAGCATCAGGCACAAGGTTACAGACAAAGTAAATCACAGTCAAACACACAGTTCAACAACGAGGAACACGTCAGCCACAGAGTTGGCCGCAGGGTTCAACAGTTAACACTCATTCACAGACAGAAAGAAGAGAACCACCCAGAACCGTGCCGAGCCGTGGTGGCAGTTCCGACCACACGTCGCCTGACCCACCTGCGCGGTGAGATTCCTCAACAGGAGCCAGGCGGAGCCGGAGGAGCCCCAGCCGCCGCCGCCACCGCCCTGCACCGGCGCAAAGGCCGACCGCTGGTCGTAGCCCGGGGCCGAGCCGCGGCCCCAGCCGCTGCTGCCGCCGCCGCCGCCGCCGACGCCGCCGACGCCGCCGACGCCGCCGACGCCGCCGACGCCGCCGACGCCGCCGACGCCGCCGACGCCGCCGGCGCCGCCCACGCTCTTGTTGAGGCCCGGAGGCGGTCCGCGCGACTTGATGCCCCAGTCGGCGCCGGCACCGTCCCACTTACCCGCACCGCCCAGACCCGGCTTTCCGCTGAAGGGACGGAGACGGGGGAACGTTAGACGATTGTAGCTGAAGGGACGGAGACGGGGAACGTTAGACGATTGTAGCTGAAGGGACGGAGACGGGAGAACGTTAGACGATTGTAGCTGAAGGGACAGAGACGGGGGAACGTTAGGCGATTGTAGCTGAAGGGACGGAGACGGGGGAACGTTAGACGATTGTAGCTGAAGGGACGGAGACGGGGGAACGTTAGACGATTGTAGCTGAAGGGACGGAGACGGGGAACGTTAGACGATTGTAGCTAAAGGGACGGAGACGGGGAACGTTAGACGATTGTAGCTGAAGGGACGGAGACGGGGAACGTTAGACGATTGTAGCTGAAGGGACGGAGACGGGGGAACGTTAGACGATTGTAGCTGAAGGGACGGAGACGGGGAACGTTAGACGATTGTAGCTGAAGGGACGGAGACGGGGGAACGTTAGACGATTGTAGCTGAAGGGACGGAGACGGGGGAACGTTAGACGATTGTAGCTGAAGGGACGGAGACGGGGGAACGTTAAGACGATTGTAGCTGAAGGGACGGAGACGGGGGAACGTTAGACGATTATAGCTGAAGGGACGGAGACGGGGGAACGTTAGACGATTATAGCTGAAGGGACGGAGACGGGGGAACAGTGTTACATTTTTATTTTACGGTTAACTGTGCTGATGAAAAAAATGTATGGTTTTCAGCAGTCAGTGATGAAAAAATATGCTGACCTCTGAACACAATGATGACTTATGAGACGGTTGAACCTAAGTACGAACCTGAGTGCTGCGACCTAAAAAATTGTAAAGCTTATTATATAGCTCAACATTTTACTGCAGCTATGCAGGATGATGATTCCTTAACTGACGTCTAACATCTACAATGGGGCCAGTATTCATGGCACCTTAAAAGTTTCAAACTTTCCGAGAAGTTCTCACTTAGGTCAATTTTGAGACATGGAGCATGGCAAAGCATGGATATTTGCCATAAGCAGGTCCTGTAGGTCCTGTATGCAAACTTCTGCATGTAAACTGTCCTAAATTTAAACTTGTGATCAGTATAGGCTACTAGGTAAACCTCCAATAAGTATGCATATATTCGTCTGGACATTCAATTGCGTTGAAGCTAGGCAATAGGCATAGTGCTGTGAATTGGGATGTTTTGTCCACACAAATGTGGAGTCCGAGAATCTTGTTTAAGGTCACACAGATATTGTCTGTCTTGAAATATTTGATGTATTTAAAGAAAGATATTTAAAAAATGCACATTTAATTTAATAATTATAAGCCCAAGCTGTGTCTAAAAGTAATAAGCATGCTTGACAGTTGAAGCATGGAGACTTGCAGTAGGCAGAGACTTGGTTAGGTTAGGTTCGGTTATATTTGTTTTCCTAGGTATATATTTATTTTCCAGCTATTAGTTGTTTTTGAGGTGACGACTTAATGGCTATTGCAAGTTTACATTCCAAATCACGCGATAATCATCACGGACGTGCAACCACGAAGGGCCCGAGTGGCTCACTGTTGCACTAACATTTTTGTCTTGGTTTTCACAAAATAATACCTAAAATCAGGGGCGTAGCCAAGGGGGATCCTCGGGATCCTAGGATCCCCCTATGCCCCCAAAGGGCCCATTTGGGCCGACCCGCTTGGGCCCCGGAGGGGGCCTAAAAGGAGGTCCCTCGGTGCTGAATGAGACTTCTGGTAGGCATCCGAACTAACGCGGTTACCTAGGTACAGTTTGATAAACATTAAAACACTCTGAACAATGTCAAACTCGGGGATTTATACCCTCCTGCCCAAACAAGAGGGGTCCGGGCCCAAGTAGGAGGTCCGGGACCACGCAAGAGGGTTTCGGGCACACGCAGGTCCGGGTCCACGCAGGAGGGGTTCGGGGCCACGCAGGTCCGGTCCCACGCAGGAGGGTTTCGGGCCCACGCAGGAGGGATCAGGGCCCACGCAGGAGGCCCGGGCAGGTCCGGCTTCACGCAAGAGGGGTCCGGCCCACGCAGGTTCGGGCCACGCGAGATGGTTTCGGGGCCACGCAAGATTGTTTCGGGCCCACGCAAGTCCCGTCCCACGCAAGAGGGTTTCGGGCCCACGCAGGTCCGAGCCCACACAGGAGGGGTCCGGGCCCAAGTAGGAGGTCCGGACCCACGCAAGAGAGGTTCGGGCCCACGCAGGAGGACCAGGCCCACGCAGAAAGAGTCTGGGCCCACTCAGGAGGTTCAGGCCCACGCAGGTCGGGGCCCACACATGAGGGATCTGGGCCCAAGCAGGAGGTCCAGGCGCAAACAGCTCCGGCCCACGGGAAGAGTACAATTTTCATTCCGAATGCTCAGGGCAACCGTGGCATACCAAAATAATCATGCAACACGCAATAGTAAACCGCAAAATAATTTTAGAGAAACAAATATTTCCTTTGAAGAGATTCGAACTCCGCATCAAGCAACGTCACCTATATCAAAAGTTCGATACACTACCGACTGCGCTATTTGACTCGGGGCGCCTCCGCGCGGAGAAACGGGATGTGATCCGAGCCGCGGATGCGGCCGGTGTCTTGTGCAATGTAATTTTCACCCTGTACGCCGTAGGAATCAGGCGTTAAATCAAGATTACGAAGTGTTCCAGTTCCAAATATGCGCTAGTATTTGTATATACCGTGAATACGCTGCGCGATTTGTTGCGTCAGATTCGTCGTTTCAAAGAGTCAAAAGAGTCGGTGCTGCTAAAACATTTGATTCACGGCAGTCTCCCACGGAACTTTCATCCCGAAAATGAGGGTAACTTTGAGGGGCTATTGCTAGTCTTCTGTTCAACAGATCATGCAATAATCATACCAGATGACGTAGCTTGAACTCCCTCGTCATCCATAAAAATATTACAGTCTATCTTTCACAAACAAACCAAATATTCGGCGTCCATGTTGTAGCCTGGACACCATTCAAATGATGATTTTTTCGGGAATTTACAAAGGAGATATTCGGGTATGTTATACCATATAATACATTACTTTGACCACTTATTAGGAAAAATTAACGATCTCTTTTAAGAAAACATGTTGATTTTAGGTAAATATGCCTCAGCCATCCCGACGAGACATTTATTTCTTACCTGTATTAGAGACATATTTCATAGTCAGACACCTTGTGGAAAACAACCCTCATTTAATAAATATAACTCATAAAGGGAAAATAAGCATGCAATGTCTGGAGGATGAATCAGGCTATCCGATCCTGCATTCAGAATCTGCCATTTAACTTTCGTTAATCCGTGAGAAATCCCCGCGTTTACCTGGAAATTGCATCATTAGCCTGGTCAACTTCATCCCAATTTCATCCCAATTCATCCTGAATTTCATCCTGTATCTGGGCTCTTGTCTTCGCCTGATATGTGTGTAAATGTGTAGACATAATACAATTCTGAATTCAATTTTTAGGAAAAAAAATATATACAATGTTAAGCAATAATTAGCGATAATTCCTTTCTTTTCTGAGTAATGTTTTATGGTATCCCTGATAAGGCCAGATGAGGCAAAGAAGCTGTTCATGTGACGTTTCTTGCGCAAATAAAATTGTTTCCCATGCTCACAGCGTGTTTGTGTAACAGGTTGGGCACCTCTTCATTCCTCTTTCTTAGATATTTAAATTACTGTAGTTGTACCTTAGTCTTGTGTTGAAAATATGCAAGCCATAAAAGCAAATTCCTTATTCTTGTATACTAGTATACTCGTATTGCAGAATAGTGGTGAGAATTTCAATTGATCAATATTTATTCACTTCACTGATATTTTAATTATGTGTTGACGGAATATAACACAAATAAGCTTATATTTTTGACTATAGTTGAAAGTCATTTCCTACAGTCAAAGATGAAAAATGGTCCCAAGGATGACAAATCAGACCTTTTCATTACCTGTGATTTTCCAGGTAATATTCACAAAAATTTCACACTGCGGGGGAACGTTAGACGATTGTAGCTGAAGGGACGGAGACGGGGGAACGTTAGACGATTGTAGCTGAAGGGACGGAGACGGGGGAACGTTAGACGATTGTAGCTGAAGGGACGGAGACGGGGGAACGTTAGACGATTGTAGCTGAAGGGACGGAGACGGGGGAACGTTAGACGATTGTAGCTGAAGGGACGGAGACGGGGGAACGTTAGGCGATTTTAGCTGAAGGGACGGAGACGGGGGGAACGTTAGACGATTGTACCTGAAGGGACGGAGACGGGGGAACGTTAGACGATTGTAGCTGAAGGGACGGAGACGGGGGGAACGTTAGACGATTGTAGCTGAAGGGACGGAGACGGGGGAACGTTAGACAATTGTAGCTAAAGGGACGGAGACGGGGAACGTTAGACGATTGTAGCTGAAGGGACGGAGACGGGGAACGTTAGACGATTGTAGCTGAAGGGACGGAGACCGGGGAACGTTAGACGATTGTAGCTGAAGGGACGGAGACGGGGGAACGTTAGACGATTGTAGCTGAAGGGACGGAGACGGGGGAACGTTAGACGATTGTACCTGAAGGGACGGAGACGGGGGAACGTTAGACGATTGTAGCTGAAGGGACGGAGACGGGGGAACGTTAGCCGATTGTAGCTGAAGGGACGAAGACGGGGGAACGTTAGACGATTGTAATTATTTTTGGCACAACGACTGCGGAAGTTAATTGGCGCCTACCTGCACGATCGAACAACGTGTGGGGAAACGCTACTCGGTCTCCAGTAACATCGTTTCAGATGTCATACAGCGCTTCAATTGCCTTGATCATTCAGAAACTAGAAGTACCATGGCGAGAAAGGAAATCAAACACAGCAGCTATACAAACGGGAATCGGGGAACAGCTGACCTGTTGGGGTTGAAGCTCCAGGTGGATGAGAGAGCGTCGGCGGCGCCCGACGAGGACGCCTTTCCGAGAAGGTCCTGGGAGCTGGCCGACAGACCCAAGGACGAGCGGACCGAGCCAGGCGTCAGCGACGGGTCGTCCTCCACGGCACGCATCTGAGGAGAGCCAGTCAACAAACTGTCAGGTCAGTCAACTGACGCCATAGAGACTCAGAGAGGCACGCAGAGTCAACAGTCAGAGTGGGCATGCATCTGAGGGAGGGCATCGAGTTGACAAAGCCAGAGTTGAAGTCGAACAAGGTCAGATGATGATGATGATTGTTTTTTTGGGGCGCACCGACTACTTATGGTCACTTGGCGCCCATAACAAAGTTCATCTTGTCACTATGGTGTATATACTATAGGTATTCCGATGACTGAGATGAAGGCAAACAATCGATCCGTCTGAATAGCTGCTGAATCGTTCCCTAAAAGCTGACACAAAGTTAGCGGAGAAGTCTGGCAGAAGACGCGCGATCGTTCAGCAGCGAGGAGCGGACATACAACCAGCATATGTTTTACGGAGAGTGTCGACCCACAGCGAGGACAGATTGGCCTGCTGTCATTACACACTAGATAGCCGTGAGTTGCATAGGTGTGGCCGATGCGTAGCCTACACAGAATAACTTCCTCCCTCCTAACTTTGCGGGAACTGGAGTGCCAGACGCCCAGCCTGGGATTTATTTCCCGTAGCTTATTTCTGCCTGCTCCATACCACACTTGTTGCCATTTGTCTTGTAGAGATGCAGTGATGGCCGGAAAGAAATATCTCGCTGGAAGGGGAGACGTCGCGTACACCGCACCTGAGCAGCACGCTTTGCAGCAGCGCCCGCCAGCTCATTCCAATGTATTCCCACGTGACTGGGGATCCAACAAAGAGTGATCTGTTTACCTGCCTGATGTAATTCGGCGATACGCCTTAAAATATCCTGTAAAATGTTCTGAGTGGGATAAAAGGTTTTGAGTGCCAAAAGGCTGCTCAGAGTCCGTTAAAATAAGGTGTAAAGAGCCATTACCTACTTCAATAAAACAGAGCGCTTTAACCAGGCATATAAGCTCGAATGCAAACACGGACGCTTGGTTCGGCAAGGTGTATCATGTGTTAAAGTGTCTCCCATCATCTTGTATCGTTACCACTCACAAAAGCACTGCCTACTCCTTGGTCTGTCTTAGAACCGCCTGTATAGGTGCGAATATGACCCTCGTATGACGCGATGTGCTCCATCGCCATCGCTCGAAACACCTCACTCGGTAAGTAGTTTTTCTTATTCCGCGAAAGTGAGATATCGACCGTGGGAGTTCTCAATTGCCACGCTGGGGTCTGCAACTGCTTAACACGCGTGATATTACGCAGCTGCCGATCATTGTCAGACAAGAACCATTTCACTCTCAGGCAGAAAGCACTCGACCGCCCTCTGGATCCATGGGTGTAAACTGAAAGGATCTCACGCGAAAATACACTCATATGCAGGGTGCGTAGGAAATTGTCGAAGTTTTGCAGCGTACCGCATACCAAGTCGCCGTCTTCGTAAAGATAGAGGAGACTCATGTACCTCTGCAAGCAGGCTGTCTATTGGCGACCTGCGAAAGGCCCCGGTAGCCATACGAATCGCTGCATGATGGATGGTGTCGAGGGCCTTTTTGCGAGTTTCGCTGGCACTATCATAAATAAAGCATGCGTAATCTAGCTTGGACCGAATAAGCGTACAGTATAATAACAACAGCGTGCTTCTGTCTGCCCCGTACGATATACCGGATACACATTTTAAAATATTAAGTGATGGAAAGCACTTAATATTTCAGATGCTCTTAGCTGATTCAGATGCTCTCTGTACGTAACCTTTCGATCCATGTTTACTCCCAGAAACTTGACCACAGGCCGAACCTGGATCGGCTTTCCGTACAGCCGGAGCTCCATGTCCGGGCAGTCATGGCGGCGGCGTCTACAGAAATGTATCGCCACTGTCTTAGCCGTGGAAAATTTGAAACCATTTATCTTACTCCACCTCTCAAAACTATGTATTGCCAACTACAGTTGTCTCTCCGTGTATCTCGTGCTTGATGAGGGTGACCATATAGAGGAATCATCGACATACAGTGACCGACCAATGGTCTGCGGAAGTTTATCGCCAATATCGCTTACCATGATCGAAAACAGTGCCACGCTTACAACTCCGCCTTGCGGTACTCCGTTGACCTGGGTAAACCTCTGAGAGTTGATTTTTCACTCTGACACTAACAAATCGGTCAGATAAAAAATATTCAGAAACGTTCCCATAAATCCTCTGACGCCGTGTTGAAAAAGTTTTAACAGAATACCGTGCCGCCATGTTGTGTCAAACGCCGCCTCGATGTAAAAAATACCGCTCCAACATGTCGCTGCTTTTAAAATTCAACCGTACAACTGAATCAAGGGTTAATACATGGTCTACTGTGCTACGGTGTTTGCGAAAACCACACTGCGCATCCGTAAAAATGCCTTGCTGTTCCAAATACCAGGTCAGTCGAGCGTTCACCATTGTTTTCCATTAGCTTACAAAGGGCGGAGGTAAGTGAGATGGGGCGATAATGAAGCGGATCCAGGCCTGACTTATCTGGTTTCAAGAGCGGAACCACTGTGGCTTCTCGCCAAGCCTCCGGAAACTGACCACTCTCCCAGATCCAGTTAAAAGTACCCAGCAGCTTCTCTAAAACACATTCAGGGAGGTTCCGCAGCATGTCGTTATGGACGTGGTCTGGTACCTCAGACACACTACGCAGTGTATTTATTGCCGATCTGAGCTCCGACATGGTGAGAGGTTCATTGTAGCCGTGCTCTACTGTTGTAATAACATCGATCCCTATTCCTTCACAGCGCGAGCCCTGTGGCGCTCAAACTGCGGGCCAGGGTCATCGACCCTACTGCGCTCGAAAAGCGCTCAGGCTATTACATTGGCGACGGTCCTCTGCCGGGTGGAATATGTCCTGTCCTCCTACATGCAGCACTGGAAGGGGAATTGTTAGAGAAACGTCCCGCGATACGCTTTATCCGAGCCCACTCTTGAGATGATGGTGTAAAACGATTCAGAGTGTTAACATAGGCGTACCAGGACGAACACTTGGCTTCCCTGATCGTGCGGCGGGCTAAAGCTCGCGCCTTCCTAAAAGCAATAAGGTTTTCAGTGGTGACCCTCCGGTCAAACTTCTCAAAGGCACGTTTTCGCGCACGAATCGCGTCTCGACACTCATCACTCCACCATGGGACTGGATTTCGGGGCGGGGCTTGCCGCAGGTTCTCGGTATACACCTATCAGCTGTGTTTATAAGCATGGCCGTAAAGTCCTCTGCAGTCACAAGGTCAGAGACAACAGCCAACTGCTTCTGTGGTGGTGGGGAAGAAGTTGGTGATGATCATGACTTAGGGACACTGCAAGTGAGATTAGCAGGTGGCCATTGGCGATGAAGAAAGATGCAACGTACAACAAGCTAGTGTTTGCAGAAACTGCTCACAAAGAGCTCGAACTCACCTTCCACGGTTTTCCCGGCTCGAATTCAGGCACCAGATCCGCATAAGTGTTGTGCTGCTGTTGCTGCTGCTGCTGCTGTTGTTGCTGATGCAGCTGGGTGGTTCCTGGCCATCCCCCGTCCTTGTCTGCGTCCGGCCACCCGCCTTCCCCGGCTGGTCGGCCCGCTGACCACGTGCTGTCCCCCAGCATCGAGAGGGGCGGCGACACCGCCGTCTTGCCGCTGCCGCTGCCCGGCGCGCGCGAGAACTCCTCGTCGGCGCGGTACAGCTTGTCGGTGGTCGGCAGCTTCCACTGGCTGAGCCTGCTCTGCGGCGGCTGGTGGATCGGCGGAGCGGGACCCGGCGGGCCGCCGTCGCGCAGGCTCAGCTCGGCCAGGCCGGACGGCAGGCCGTGCATGTCGCCCGCCCCCGGGCCGGGTTTGTACATCATCCCAGCGCCCGCGCCGAGCGGCGGCTGCGGCTGCGGCTGCGGCGGCTGCGGCTGCTTCATCAGCATCGCCTGCTGCTGTCCGATCTGACCCTGGATCTGGGCGATGTTACTCTTCACCCGCATCAGCTCCATCTGCAGACTCTGCAGCTGAGGAGCGCCCGGCTGCGCGCCGCGCGTCACCAGGTGCTGCTGCTGACGCGTCAAGCTGTCCAGCTGTTTGATCTGACTGAGCAGGTGGTTGAGCAGCATCAGGGTCTGCGGCCCCATCGGCTGCTGGAGGATAGCCGGGTTCAGGTGGCCAGCGTGCACCGCCATCTGGATCTGGTTAATGAGTGGTCGCAGCTGCTGCGGCGACGGCTGCTGCGGCTGCTGCTGGCCGGGGAAGCGTCCCGACTGCTGCGCCTGCTGCCTCAGCAGCTGCTGCACCACGCTCGGGTTGATGCCGGCCGGTCCGCCGTTGCTCTGCATCTGCATCGCGCCGTACTGCGCCATGTGCGGCGGCGGCATCTGCGGGAAGCCGTGCGGCTCGAACGGCGGCTGGTCGGCCGCTGAGCGCCAGTCGCCGCCCGGCCCGGTCGGGTCGTCCACACCACCGCGCAGCATCGCCTCCACGTCGTCCGGCTTGAAGCCTTGGTCTGTCAGAGAACGGTACTTGTCCGCAATGGATGCCTTCATGCCCGGATGGAAACCCGCCGGCCCGCCGTGGCCACCGGGGCCGCCCGGTCCGCCGCGGCTCTTGCCCCAGCCGTCCATATCGGGGTCACCCCAGCCGCCCGGAGCCGTCGGAGTCTTCGGCTTGCCTCCCCAGCCACCGGGGCCGCCAGGGCCGCCAGGGCCACCGGGGCCACCGGGGCCGTCACCGCCCCACTTATCGTCGCCGCCCCAGCCGGGGTGACCGACCGGCGGAGCCTCGCCCCAGCCGTTGCGCGGGGGTCGGCCCCAGCTGTCCGGGCCCGGCTTGTGGTCGGGCGGGGCGCCGGGAGGCATACGGGACATCAGGTGAGCCGGAGGGCCGCTGCCAGGCATACCGGGACGAACGGGACCCATCTCCTTCCAGCCGCCGCCGCCGCCGCCGCCACGCTTGTTACCTGAGGACGGAGGGTACGGCCCGGTCAGTTGTGGTCAAAAACGTCAGGTTGCCACGTCAGGTTGCCACGTCAGGTTCGGTCAGGTTGCCACGTCAGGTTCGGTCAGGTTCGGTCAGGTTCGGTCAGGTTCGGTCAGGTTCGGTCAGGTTCGGTCAGGTTCGGTCAGGTTCGGTCAGGTTCGGTCAGGTTCGGTCAGGTTCGGTCAGGTTCGGCCAGGTTCGGTCAGGTTCGGTCAGGTTCGGTCAGGTTCGGTCAGGTTCGGTCAGGTTCGGTGGGCTAAGCTTTAGCCGGTCCTCATTGTGATGAACCTCCCATCAAACATCACAAGGCTCCAGAAACATTGCGATGCCCAGCAACCATTTCGCGCCCATACACGGTCCAGAACCCTCCAACCCACCGCTCAAACCCTCGGAAACAGTACGCAGCGCACAACCCTCTCGCGTCCGCCTTCTCCACAGCGCTTTCTCTTCCTCTGCCCGCCACTCACCCCAGTCGTCGTAGCCGGGCTGGCGTCGGGCGACGGGCGGGGAGTGATCCGGCCCGCCCCAGGAGTGTCCGGGGCCGCCGTGCTGCGGCGGACCGGACGGACCGGGCGGCCAGCCGCCACCGCCGCCGCCGCCGCCGCCGCCACCGCGGCCCTCCCACGGCTTGTGCCCGCCGCCCCAGTCGTCCTTCTGGCGCTGCCCGCCCGGCCACGAGCCGCCCGGACCACCCGGACCGCCAGGGCCGCCCGGACCGCCGCCGCCGCCAGGGCCGCCGCCGCCGCCCCAGCTGTGGGCGCCGGGCGGACCGGGCGGGCCGGGCGGACCGGGCGGACCGGGCGGGCCGGGCCCCGGCGGGCCTGGCGGGCCCGGGGGAGCGCCCGCCCACATGTTGGCCGCCTGAGGGGAACAAAGGCGGTCAGTTACAGGCAGATTTACATTGGTTGCAAGGTGAATTACATGGAATGGGGGCGGTTGTTTACCTGGTACACAGTAAGCATCAATGAACACGCGCAGTGGAGAGGGGTACGCCACTAACACGCAGTGGAGGGGGGGGGGGGCACTGTAGTGCCCCCCCCCCCCCTAAGATCTCCGAAAGTATGAGAGTAGTACAACGATCAAGCAGAACGATCAAACTTGCTGGGTAGATAGGTGCTATGATGATCTACATCTGATGAAATTTCCGTGACCTTAGGTCAATATCTTCAAGGTCAAACGAGGTCACGAAGGTCAAATCTGGCCAAATGTCACATTTTTGGGGAATTTGACCTCTGTGGCGCCACAGGTCACCAGCAAGGTGTCCAAAGTTGTGTTCGGGGATGAACATTGACATTGGCTACCGGATGGCGTTTGAATAATCCCGATCAGACTGTTGGTTCCGAAGATATCTCTTCGCCGACCTCGATTCTGGCCGCCATCTTGGAATGCAAATCCATATAACTCAAACATTTACCTACCGATTTTCTTCTTTCTTTGCGTCAAACGATCCGCTATTGAGTTGGCTCAATAGCGGATGTCGTGCAAAACACACCGCCCTGCTCCGTTTCGTTTTCGAGCTATTCACGACAAACATGTGTGTGTGTGTGTGTGGGGGGGGGGGGGGGGGGCACAAAAGTGCCCCCCTTTCCACTGCGCATGTTAACAGGGTTGTTTCTGTGTTGTTGTGGTTTAAAGACGGGAAACTACTCCGGCTGTATAACTTACTGCAAAATTGCATACACTGGAAACACTGGAACATTGAAGACATTGGGACACTAGTACGACCATTGCAGGTATTATTTAAATAACAAAAGCCATCACCAGCACTGCAGACACTAACCGCGACATGACACACAAAGGCTTGGACACAGCCTTAAAGTGTGACTACAGCTTGTCTGCCCTGCCATATCAGCCTCCTCACCTGGGAGTCGTCATCCTCGCCCCAGGTGCCACCAATGTTCGACTGTGGGATGTGCGCGCCCCACTGCGGCTCGGCGGCGCGCGCCGCCGGGGCGCCGCCGTTCCGCAGGTTGGCGTGCCACACGTCTAGACCTGAGGGCAGGGGAGGGTGGGCAGGGTGTCAAGTAGGGTCACACACACACAGAAGATCAGAAAGTGGTGAGCACATCTCTAGCATCTCCCGCCTCTCTCTCTATAGTAGTGAAGCAACTGCGAACACTTTGGGCTGAAGTGTTCGCCTAAAGGCGAACACTTACGCGAGCACTTATACGGCCGTAACATTAGAACACCGAGCGTTCCTAGATTCTACAGTAAATGCCACTCGGGGGGGGGGGGGGGAGGCTGGGTCGCTCACCGTTGTTGTATCAAATCAAATAGGCATCAAATATGCAAACACTCTACATTACAGGACACTCAATAAAGGATTCCGAGCGTACCTCGAGTCTCTAGAAGAGGGCTGCTGATGATATTTCGATAAATCTGCTGTGATCAAATTTGGCGGGTCCGCGTCTCACCATTGTTGCAGCCGGGCAGTTTCCAGGCGGCCAAGCTGGCCGAGGTCTCCTTGGGCTCGGGGGTGGTGGGCAGATCCCAGCTGGACTCCTGGTTCACCTGGCTGCTGGACGCACGCATCGCCTTCAGCCGCTCCAGGTCGGCAGAGTCGGCACCGCCGCCGGTGGCGCCGGCTGCGGCGCCGGCGCCGGGACCGGCTGTCGCACCGGCCTCCGCGCCTGCCAGACGGTCAGTGAACTCAAAACATACTGCAGGGCAACCAGAGAATGACAATGATACATGGACAGTGAGACTACCAGAACATACCATGCTATCACAAGATAATCGTTTTGTTCTTATCACTTACAGAACTCCTTGGTGTTTGCTTTGTATCATGTATAGGCCCATTGATGGTCTATATTTGTTATCAGTTAACAGGTGACTCAATGATGACTATCTTTTCTGTCATCTGAAAGCACCAACTTCTGGAGGTGAGTGTGAGGTGAGTGTGAGTGTGAGTGTGAGGTGAGTGTGAGGTGAGTGTGAGGTGAGTGTGAGGTGACTGTGAGGTGAGTGTGAGGTGAGTGTGAGTGTGAGGTGAGTGTGAGTGTGACGTGAGTGTGAGGTGAGTGTGAGGCGAGTGTGAGGCCAGTGTGAGGTGAGTGTGAGTGAGGTGAGTGTGAGGTGACTGACAGCCACGATCGTTACCACACAAGACGTGTGCTGTGGTGTGACCTCGCGGCGTAATGTTAAATAGACAACGCAGCCTCATTTCCAGTGCAGTACAGTCCAGTACAGTTCCAGTACAATCAGTACATCACATTCAGCCCGGAAACGACTCGAGAAGCAAATATTCTCTCAAACTCTTTCAAGTGCGGCCTTCTGGCGTCCTCTAATGAGACAGCTGACATGCAACGATCCTCAAACACCTGCGGGCTGTGGCACGGCAAAATGGCGAAACACTCGACCCCACCCAAGCCCAGGTTCGTAGCGAGGCGTGCCGTTCACCGATCACGTACCGTTGTTCTGGTTCGGTCCGGCGGCCGTGGCCTGCTGGTCCTGTCCGGGCTGGCCTTCCTGTTGAGCCTGCTGCTGCTGCTGCTGGCCCTGCTGGTCTGGATTCTGCTGCTGCTGATCCGGTGTTGGCTGTTGCTGCTGTTGTCCTGGTTGCGCCTGCTGCGGCTGCTGTTGATCGGGGCCGACCCCGGGCGCGCCGGCAGCTCCGTTCTTGGCCGCGCCCGGCGGTGCCGGCGGCGGCTGAGCCCCAGCCGGCGGCTGGCTGCCGTTCGGCCTCCCACCGACGGCCCACTGGGACGGCGGCACGCCCCCCGACTGCGCCCAGTTGGCGGTGCCGGCGGTGGCGACACTGTTACCCGAGGCCGGCGGCGGCGCGCCCCAGCCAACCGTGCCCGTGCTGCCGGTGGACTCGCCACCGCCCGCCAGCCGGGCCCAGCGCGGCAGACGCCAACCGGCGGTGGTGGCCGGCGCGCGCGGCCCCACCCGCGAGAGGATGGCCACGGCGGCGGCGGCGGCGGCCGGGTCGAGTGTGGAGGAGCCGGGGCGGCCGGCGTCCTCCTCGGAGCGTATCACAGAGATTGGAGAGAGGCGGGCAGCGCCGGGCCGGGGGCTCGCTCCGCGCCCCCGCCGGGAGTCTGCCGGCCCAGCCGAGTCGGCGCCGCACGCCGGCTCGCTGCGGGACACCGCCGCTTCGGAGGCATCCTGGCGACAAAAGCACGTGGTGATAACCGCATCCTGGCGACACACGCACGTGATGATAACCGCATCCTGACGAAACACGCACGTGGTGATAACCGCATCCTGGCGACACACGCACGTGGTGATAACCGCATCCTGGCGACACACGCACGTGGTGATGATGGCATCCTGAGGGCTGTTCGGACATTTCATAATATTATTAGCTTAGATGACGTCACCTCTTTGGTGACGTCATGTCACTTTCGATGACATCATACAAGCTCAGAATTTTATTTCGGACGGCTGCAATGAAGACGATTGCACAGACGATTGCACAGACGATTCTCATGAAGTTGCCTTTGCGAAATCAGCCACTTTCACGGTAAAATCATACGGTGACGATGGAGACAATTTTGTATTTGTATATACAATTTGTTATTTAAATGCCGTGATGGAGGACGGTCGGAGAGGCAATCCTCAGTTTGCAGATGTGATACCTAAATGATGATCATGATAGCGGTGATGACGAGATTATTATGAGTGAAATGTATGGGAAGTTGCTTATCTTCCGATATGATGCATAATGCATATTGTTACACGAGTGACAATACGATATACAATACTTGCATAGACATCAGTCGCTGTGCTCCAGTTTTGCGCCGATAGTTCGAAGTGATAAAGTGTACACAGAAAGTGAATTACACTGTTGTATACGTTAAGTTATGGAACAGTGGAACATTTAAATTATCATCCAATAAATATTTAACATTGTTTACACTTCTTCAAATAAACATTTTTAGCGAACGCCAGTGGCCAATCTTCCCATACAAACAATCCGCGGTTACTAAGGCAACAAACAGTTGCTAAGCAACTGCGGGGTCTGCTATTTATGAAATAACTATATTGTATTTCAATGTGATGACATATTAATAAATAATTATTATTTCGTTGTTTGCTAATTTGGCTAATTATGTTATGCTAGGCCTGTTATTCTGCCGCCGAATTTCGCGTCACTCCCGCCTCCCACGCCAGTATTGTCAACATTGTATTCTTAGATCGGGCACATCCATACATTTCTGCCTTAGATATTCTGAGCATGACAGGTGATGACGTCATACGTCTCTGACGTCATGCGCCAGTTAGCCTCTGCCCAGACTCAGTGCACCTTACTGCGCATGCGCAGTCGTAGATTCTTAGATGCCGAACACCCCTCGCGACATACAAATAGTATGACAAAGAAACATTGTGTATGCAGGTATATATTTTATGTTTGTATTTATTTTGGTGCTGGTGTTTATCTTTTTGTATTGTTAGCATGTTTTAGCTTCCGTGGCTTCGCCTGTAATTGGAGTTTCCCCGTCGGCGATTTTATGAAAAACAATAAACAAAGAAACACATATGGTGATGGCTGCATCCTGACAGCAAACACAGATGGTGATGATATGACCAGCATTGGAATTTTGCCACTTTGCTGGACTATTTGAGTCCAAATAATTTTGGTCTCTTCATTTTTTTTTCTCTGCAAATTGGCACACTTTTCACCTGATCTTACCAACATTGTAGTTAAAATTCCATTTTCCTCACAAGCATTTAATTTAACAAGCAATAATATATATATATATATATATATATATATATATATATATATATATATATATATATATATATATATATATATATATATATATATATATATATATATATATATATATATATATATATATATATATATATATATATATATATATATATATATATATATATATATATATATATATATATATATATATATATATATATATATATATATATATATATATATATATATATATATATATATATATATATATATATATATATATATATATATATATATATATATATATATATATATATATATATATATATATATATATATATATATATATATATATATATATATATATATATATATATATATATATATATATATATATATATATATATATATATATATATATATATATATATATATATATATATATATATATATATATATATATATATATATATATATATATATATATATATATATATATATATATATATATATATATATATATATATATATATATATTACAAACCAGGAATTTTACTTCCCAAGTAAAAACAAAATATTCTTCAAAAAATTAAAATAGTAATTTCCCAACCAAAAAAAAATATTACTCTCCACCTATGGATTTGTACTCTCCGGGACCAGGTCATGCAACGAAAAAATCCAACACTGGCTGTGGCTATCCACCGACTACTGGCCACTGGATACAGGACAGCCATCACGCAGCGTGTTCCTGTACACCCCCCCCCCCCCCCCCGCTGCCGGCGGCACGCGCCGAACAGCGACGCCGCCGCGGTGGAGAACAATTTTGTTGTGGAAGGACACAGCAGTGGACTGATGCCGCCCTCTGAGTTGATGCGCGGACAGCTACCGCAGCGGACAGTATTCCAAAGTGACCTTTGATTATCTGATTAGATAGTAGTGAATAGTGTGAGCTTGCATTAGTGCTTCCTAGTGAACTTGTCGCGGTACTTGGTCGGTGTTCAGTGATTGTGGGTCCTCCTATAATAGTCGAACACAGGGGAGGAGTACGTTACCGACGAGAGGCTAGGCACCTCTCCTAACGTCTTGATTTCGGTGTTGCCTCGCAGTTTCGGCCGGCCAGCGGAGACCGGGCCCGCGACGGCACAATGTACAACTCAGATAGATGTACTGTGACAGCGCGCGTGCCCGTAGTGCCGCCAGCCACCGCAGCTCGGGGGACACGCGGATCCACCCGAGTGCGGGACGCCGTTACAATCATCGTTATGATATCAAATTATACCAGTAAAACGCCTTTTTGGGCGATGACCGAGCGGGCGCGCACTGGTAAAGCTAAAACAGGGTTGAAATACGAAACGGTACGGGAGCACACGTGGTAGTAACACATAGTCATTTTAGTCCGTTTAGTCCCCCATGAAAATTGCCAGGCCACCATGCATGCCAAAATAAAAATTAAGTTTTATTAAATTTTACATGATCTCCTTTCTCGGATCCGCCAAAAGGGAGTACGTCCCGAGCTCTGCATGCTTCAGCGTATAAACAACGAACGCTTAGATAAATCAAACCATTTTTGATCAATAATGATTTTGTTCATTTCAACGTCTGCGGGTGCCACGCGCTGTGGTACCACCCCTATCATAACGCACCATAACAAAATCAAAATGTATTTGATGGTCCTGTCCAATGGTGAAAACCCGGTCTCAATCGGAGGAGTGGTTGCAAAGTTATTAGCTTCCGAAAAGTGTCTGTATGGCCGGTCGGGTCAAATGTAAATTTGTCTAGTAAGTTGACGAGAAACCTCACGGGAGCTTCGCGCCCGCTCGGTAACCATCCAATTTCGGCCCAGTAATTATTTTGCATCGGATTGCACAGTTTGCCTGGTGGTGTTCGTGGTGGCCAGGCGCTGCCACGGCAGTCTGACTTTGACAGCCGCCGGGAGCAGTTCTCGGCGGTGGGCGACTCCGCCGCGCGTCGCAGTTGTGTGCGCCGGTGTGCGTGCGTCTGCGTGTGTATGTGTATGTGTGTGTATACTGTCTGTGCGTGTGTGCGTGTGCGTGTGCGTGCGTGCGTGCGTGCGTGCGTGCGTGCGTGCGTGTGTGTGTGTGTGTGTGTTTCGGGCGATCGCTATTTGCCCCTCACTGGGATGGCCTGCGGCCGGTGGCGTCAGCGCGTTCAAGTTCAGGTGATGCCAGAGGGCGGGGCGGATCGTGTCCGGGTATGTCGGGCACGTAAACAATTCGTTCCTTAATTGTGTAGGTTACCAGCTATTGGCCGATCGAATGGTGGGGTCCAGGTCTGTGCAACAAACTCTGCTTAGCGCGGGATCTGAACTCGGAAATTTATCCATTACAAAATTCGGACCAAATTTATTATAAAAAAGCATGAATGGAATGTTACTGTAAAATGTCAATAACAGAAACAATGGCCATATACTTAACCCGCGCCCCGCTGGTGGTGGTGGTGTTGGGGGGGGGGGGGGAGGGCAGAATCTGCCCCCCCCCCTTTCCCGGCTTTTCTCGATAACTTGAAAACTATGACAGATATCGACGCGTTAACAGTCTGAACCTTATGCTGCATCAAGTATACGTCTTCTGATAAAAGCTCGATCCAATCGGTCAAGTACTTTGAGATATAGCGTCGTTTTAGTGACGTCATGCCATGCCATTTTTGGTGGAAAAACGACAACTGTTTGAAAATTCGTATACAATCGAGTTTTAAAGCAAATTGCAAATAAAAAGCGACAATAGAAAAGAGATGATATTCTCTTCTAAATGGCTATCTCGGATTTTCGAAATTTTGAGTTTTTGACCACCCAAAACGCAACTAAACGCGTTTTGGGAGGGGGAATTCTACAAAATCCAAATTTTCAAGGATATCCAAAAACCGGAATCCATATTAAAAGACAAAGTATGGACGATGCCAAAATATTTTATTATTATTTTGTATTTACAAAGTTTGTTTTTGCTCTTAGTGATCAGATACAGACAAATAAAAACTACCACTGTATTTCTGAGACAAAAGTAGTCTAGAACATGCCTTTTATATTTATATTAATCAATTTCAAATGTTGACCTATGTGACCTGACCTTGACCCTAAGGATCTTCACCTAAGTATCATGATATGAGGTCAGGTTGTGAAAATGGCTACCACTATCGAATGCTACGTGTAAAATAACCCATAGAACATGTGTTGTTTGACTTTCGTCGACCTCTTGCCAATAGTGACCTTTTGTGACCTGACCTTTGCTTACAATCTCACTTTCACTTATGCGGGAGATGTATTATACCTTTGGGAGCACTGTGTGTGATAATGGTAGCAATATAAGACTTCAAATGGAAAGTATAGCCCATCAAGTCACATTACTGTAGGTCAGTGAATTTACTAGAGATAAGCAGTATAAGCAGTAAGCAGAGATAAGCAAGGATGTTTTCGTCTGTGATTAAACAACAAAGTGCCCACTATTAAGGTCCCTGTTATCGTATTTAAGTAGTAAACGACCATTCCAAAATCTTTCCCATATAAGTACCAGAGAAATATTCACATTGTGATCTATTTTCCTGCATTATCTTGTGCAACATGTATGGTATTAACCCTACTCCCTGTGGGCGGCCAGAATTACGTTTACCTGAGAGGGGGGGGGGGGCAGATTCTGCCCCCCCCCCCCCAACCCCAGAGATCTCGAGAACCGCTCGGTCGATTTCGATGAGGAAAACGCCATTCGATTCGTCATGACAAGATCTCTCTTTTTGGACCCCGACATTTTTGTTTTGCTCAAAAATGGGGGCCAGGGGGCAAAAATCCGAAAATTTTGGGTGTTTTTGAAAGGTCATTGCGGCCATGTGGCTCGACCGATTGTCATGCCCCAAATGTTTTTGAGCTTCAAATGTACTGGTCTTTAATATATCAAAAGACAAAAAAAAATCATAGGCGTATTCAGGGAATGTAAAATGGGGGAGGGGGATTTTCTGAAAATAAATATGTGCTGTTCGTGATTGTTTGGGACGACATGAACGTCACATGTGGGCATTATATGCTGTAATTTGTTAAATTTGATATATTGCGCATAGGCGGATCCAGGAAAAAACATGGTGGCACCATGCGCATAACGCGTTTATCATCTTACTAATTTGAAGCTGGACCTAATTTGAGGGTGGGTATCGCCTCCCATTTTTTCCCTGAGTGCGCCTCTGCCCCAAAAATATGTACAATCACAGTATCTATGATACATATTGCATTGAAATTGTTTCTGACGCATTTATTGCATTGCAAACCACGAAGGAAGTATGCGCCGCAAAACCGCATTCGTAACACACTCCCTAAAACAGGAGCCTGGAACCGCCTCTGCCGGACGATTTTTTCAAAATTTTGACACAAACGCGCCATTCAATTTTGGGAAAAGTCCAAAAGTTTCAGGACGCTAGGCCTAACGGCTTAGAAGCGGCAAGTGAAAAACCACCGGGGCGGAGGGGGGGGGGGGGGGGGGGGCAGAATCTGCCCCGCAGGGAATAGGGTTAAATTGATGGAGCCTCAATTACAAAATTAAATCAAAACTTATTCTATGTTTTTTTTTTTTTTTTTTTTTTTTGGGGGGGGGGGCGTAGAATTACAAAATAAGTACATATACTTCTTTCGGAGTTCATGATCGTTGTTTCCCTTCACTATTGGAAGCGCGGCATATATGTTTTTTTTGTATTTCAATCTGTTTAACGTTGAACAACTCTCGTTGAATTAACTCTTAAACAAATCGCATACACTAACTACGTCGTCCTAGGCGGCCAAGTTAATCCGCCGAGTGCATCACGGTTTTCTGTAATGTTTATTGATTGATTATGTGAAAACGGTTCAGATAAATGTTTCATGTGTGCATTGTAATGTATTGCATACCTGCATGTTGAAAATGCATGGGGGAAACATCCAATTTTTCATGAGTTGAGAACACCAAATAGGTCGCCGTCCGGGCCCAAACTAAACTGCCGATTTCAATGCACTTTAGTCAAATGCCTGTTGATTGTTCATAAAAGTTTGGTACATACTCGCAACAGATAGAGCCCCTGTAGCTCAGTGGGAGAGCGCTAGACTTTTGACCTATCCCGGTAGTGGCAGCCCGGGTTCGAGTCGCTTCGGCGCTCGCTATTTGCTCCCGACTGGGATGGCCTGCGGCCGGTGGCAGCGGTCGCACTCAAGGTCAGGTGACGTCAGTGAGCGGGGCGGACCGTGTCCAGGTATGTCGGGCACGTAAAACTTTCGTCTCTAAATTCTGCCGGCCAACAGGAATTGCTTGATCGGGTGGTGAGGTCAGGACCTGCGCAACAAGCTATGCTTAGCGCGGGTCCTGACCTCCGAAATCCATCCATACATAAAAAAATAGAGTGCAGGAAACATATTACATACCTTCATGATAAATGTAAATAAATCATGATAAAGTACTTGCGAGTACCGACCGATGGACCGCGAACGCGTGGATCGCTTATCAACTTTAACTTGAAATATCTTTCGGTAGGAATGTTTATATGCAAAATGTGATCAATTTACAATATATTTTGGTCTCGTCTGTAGATTTCATGTAATAACTCTATTTTTGTAGGAAAATGTGAATATTTCTCTTTAAGTCTAGTCACTGCACAGTGCCCCTAATATCAGAAACTGTGATGTAGTAACTATCATACTGATCCTAACATTCCTAAGATCAGGTATATTGCCTACTCACTGGCCCTAATATCAGGCACTTCGTAATCATAGCCTAGTGTACTAAACCCTAATATCAGGCACTTTGTAATCATAGTCTAGTGTACTGACCCTAATATCAGGCACTTTGTAATCATAGTCTAGTGTACTGACCCTAATATCAGGCACTTTGTAATCATAGTCTAGTGTACTGACCCTAATACCAGGCACTTTGTAATCATAGTCTAGTGTACTAAACCCTAATATCAGGCACTTTGTAATCATAGTCTAGTGTACCGACCCTAATATCAGGCACTTTGTAATCATAGTCTGGTGCACTGACCCTAATATCAGGCACTTTGTAATCATAGTCTAGTGTACTGACCCTAATATCAGGCACTTTGTAATCATAGTCTGGTGTACTGACCCCAGGCACTTTGTAATCATAGTCTAGTGTACCGACCCTAATATCAGGCACTTTGTAATCATAGTCTGGTGTACTGACCCCAGGCACTTTGTAATCATAGTCTAGTGTACCGACCCTAATATCAGGCACTTTGTAATCATAGTCTAGTGTACTGACCCTAATATCAGGCACTTTGTAATCATAGTCTGGTGTACTGACCCCAGGCACTTTGTAATCATAGTCTAGTGTACCGACCCTAATATCAGGCACTTTGTAATCATAGTCTGGTGTACTGACCCCAGGCACTTTGTAATCATAGTCTAGTGTACTGACCCTAATACCAGGCACTTTGTAATCATAGTATAGTGTACTGACCCTAATATCAGGCACTTTGTAATCATAGTCTGGTGTACTGACCCCAGGCACTTTGTAATCATAGTCTAGTGTACTGACCCTAATACCAGGCACTTTGTAATCATAGTCTAGTGTACCGACCCTAATATCAGGCACTTTGTAATCATAGTCTGGTGTACTGACCCCAGACACTTTGTAATCATAGTCTAGTGTACTGACCCTAATACCAGGCACTTTGTAATCATAGTCTAGTGTACTGACCCTAATATCAGGCACTTTGTAATCATAGTCTAGTGTACAGACCCTAATATCAGGCACTTTGTAATCATAGTCTAGTGTGCCGACCCTAATATCAGGCACTTTGTAGGCATAGTCTAGTGTACTGACCCTAATATCAGGCACTTTGTAATCATAGTCTAGTGTACTGACCCTAATACCAGGCACTTTGTAATCATAGTCTAGTGTACTGACCCTAATATCAGGCACTTTGTAATCATAGTATGGTGTACTGACCCCAGGCACTTTGTAATCATAGTCTAGTGTACTGACCCTAATATCAGGCACTTTGTAATCATAGTCTAGTGTACTGACCCTAATATCAGGCACTTTGTAATCATAGTCTAGTGTACTGACCCTAATATCAGGCACTTTGCAATCATAGTCTAGTGTACTGACCCTAATATCAGGCGCTTTGTAACCATAGTCTAGTGTGTACCGACCCTAATATCAGACACTTTGTAATCATAGTCTAGTGTCTATTCACCCTAATATCAGGCACTTTGTAGGCATAGTCTAGTGTACTGACCCTAATATCAGGCACTTTGTAATCATAGTCTAGTGTACTGACCCTAATATCAGGCACTTTGTAATCATAGTCTAGTGTACTGACCCTAATATCAGGCACTTTGTAATCATAGTCTAGTGTACTGACCCTAATATCAGGCACTTTGTTGTGGCCGGTTGAGGTGAGGCGCCGACCTTCCATTGCCCTGGAATGGATCGCTCGAGGCCGACAGGCGTCCTCTTCTGACGTCTGTGGAACATCACAAACACACACACACACACAGGCAGGGTCAGCACGGGAGAGACATATGCTGGTACTTTAACAAGGAGATAATACTCCCCTGAGAGAAGCAGATAAACAAAATAAGCACAACGGCATACCTATTTCACCAAAACCTTATCTGCATCACTTGAACCCAAGTGAAAAAAGGAAAAAACAATGATCTAATTATCGTTTTCTGTTGCTGAAATAGGCTTGCACAAGACTAACACACTGATAAAAAATTTCTGGCCTTCAGGTTGATACCACACGTACAACAAAGCATACTTACACTGACTATCTGCCCTGAATTATTGCAATGGAACATTGAGATATTATGTCGGTCTTTGGTGGGCGCGGACGGCGAACAGCCGGAAACTGTGGACAGAGATAACCACAGGAAAATGTCAGTCAGTGACAGATGTTTGATAAATTGTGCTCTACTTAATGGTGAGGTACAATCAGGTAAATCAATAAATACAGTGATAATGTGAAGCTTCAGTAGTACTAACTTGGTAACTAGTGGACTCATTAGGAAGTATTGACATACTATCAGGAATTTTGGGCAGAGAGCAGCTCACCACATTTGGAATAACTTTGCACCCTTTTCCCCTGGTGTGCAGAGAATGCATGCTCTAGAAAAGGTCCTCTAGGCAATAACAACCAGAAATGCTTGCTTAACCCTCAATTTCCCCACTGGACATCAAGCATATGTTAACAGACCTGGTGAACTTTTTCAGCCATATGTACTTTTTCAGCTTGAAATTGTGTGTAAAATTGCATTATAATGTTCAATTTTCTACTCTTTGTAGCCATTCTTCAGGTATAATTTACCACCTCACAAGAACTTCACATCCTAACTGACCAGACTGGTTATTGATTCAACTTTTTGGAATGATTCAATCACAATTCATTTTGGAACCTGAATGATTCAATCACCATTTGATTCATGGAGAACAATTTTGAGAATGTATTCTCTCTGATTCAAAGAAGAAGAAAAAATTAGTCACGTTTGATTCAACATTCAAATATATGTTGAATTTAAGTCAAATCAATACAAATGGAAACACATATAAGATCATTAAAACATTGTTACAGAAATAATATTTCAGTATAAATGAATGTAGCCACTGGGACTGCTTCGTATTTGTACAATTTACCATGTTCACTTGAATCGTTAAGAATCACTAACTCTTTTGATTCAATCCGCCTTGATTCCATGCAGGTTTTGATTCAATCAAGATTCATGAATGAAAAGATCTGGTGGTGAATATAAAAGAAAATTGATTCAAGGAATTGTTATTGAACGATTCCAATCGATGCAATCAGTCGAATCAATAACCAGTCTGCCTAACTCAAAACCAATCATAGCTCCCTGATGCGAAGTAACACTTTGAGTGGCAATTAAAATTATTCAGACTAGGAAAATGGGCAATGTCCATGTTGTCACTTGCTTTTGCTTTTAAAATATTATGATTTATCAAGTGTTTTTCTTAAAGGAAATGTTTCACCTTTGTATTAGTGTTAAACTAAGCTAGCCATTATCTTGGGCCGTTATTTAAATGTATAAATTACTAAAGTCATTTTTCCCAAAACTTAACCCGCGCACTGGGGCTTTGCGCCGAACACGAACTGCAGGGGGGGGATTGATTCCCCCCCCCCTGAGATCTCGAAAACTACCCTATATAGCGAGAAGCGGAAAAAGGCATTTGATAGCTTGATACATGTTCTATCGAAAGTACTTCATATTCTTTTAGGTCAGGTCAAAATTGAGGTCACCAGAGGTCATCAAAGGTCAAATTTTCCAGTTTTTCCTGTTTTAGGACATCGCTCCAGAATTTCCCATATATCTCAGAAACGATGCTAGTTAGAAACAAACGGAAAAAAGCAAACGCCAGCCAGTGCAATTTGCAATCCCTGAGGTGTCCTCAGATTTGATCTCAGGTCAATATTTGAGGCTCCAGAGGTCAAAAAGGAAAAAAATCCTTTTTTTTGCTAAATCGTTTTTGCTATTAACTTTTTATTTAATAAAGATAACGAAAAACTGTTTACGCCATTGTGTTATCTTGTCAAGGCGCTTCGAATGATATACATGGTGACCTAGTTAAGTCAACCTAACAATTTGACCTCAGGTCAAGGTCAAATGGTGACCCAAGTAGGGCATGTTGCATATGGGAAGACGTATCTCGACGAGACAAACACATTGATGTCTGTTTTACTTCTCAATCTTCATTATGTCAGGAGTTATTGACACAAAAAGTGATGGTGACCTCGCATGACCTCAAATGATCCAATAGGGGTCACTGAACAAAAATTACACCTGGATCATCAAGAATATCCTATAATAACATGATCCAGAAGTAATTGGACTAATATCATGCATATCCTTGAAATAGGAAGCATTTGTATATTTCCCCATTGACTTAGTATGGGAGGTTACGAAATTGACCTGACCTTAGGTCACCGATATCAAAATTCCGATACAAACGAATTGTAAGTACTTGTGCCCTCATGATATCCTGTAAGTTTCAAACTGATCGGTGAAAAACTCTGGCTTTGGCACAACTGCAAACATTTTTGGAGGTGGGGTCACTTGCCCTGGTCTCGTGACCTGATCTGAGATGACCCGAGGATATTTTTTTTGCAAAGTGTGCGCAATTGATGTCCTAACAGGTGTGTCAAAACCCGGCGGCGCTGCGCGCCGCCGTTTTTTCGCTATCTTTGAAAAACCTGAGGGGGGGGGGGGGGGGGGGCGGAAATCAACCCCCTCTGCAGTGCGCGGGATTTTTAAGCAATTCAATTTACCATTTCAAAATGACAAGGCTGGTGCAGCCGCTGATTGGCTGACACACTTTTTCAGCCAATCCCACTTTGTCAGACAATCAGCGGCGGTCTATAGCTCAACAATGACGTCATTCGCCCAAGTCTAAAAACTTAATTTGTATAAAGTTAAGTGACTTCGAGTGAAAAATATCACCATCGTTCATTTACTTCATATTTTCTACTACAACCAGCGCATATTTGACAACTTTAAGAAAGGTGAAACATTTCCTTTAATAGCAAAGCTCATAGGGTATTCAATGTTGCGGGAATGCACTTGCACATGCAACACATCACATGTGTTGCATGTGCATGCAATCCATTCAATGTAACTGTAGTGTACAACAACAATAAATAGTCAAAGTGAGAAAATAACTAGTTCAGCTTGTGTCCAAACAAGAAACAGAGTCATCCCCTCTTCGAGTTCCTCTCAACAAACTTTGACTTAAATTTAAGTCAAAGTTTTAATTTAACTTGGAAAAAAGGTCATAACCTCCCCTGCTGATTCTTGTGTGCCGGCAACAGGACGGTGTAAACAGGACAGTGTAAACAGGACAGTGTAAACAGGACAGTGTAAACAGGACAGTGTGCCGGCAACAGGACGGTGTAACAAAGATAACTGTGCTGGGAATTTGAGGAATTTCCTTCTCCATCTTGCATCATGTATATGAGATAGGTATCAGCCTAATCCAACTGGTACTTTATGCTGGACCAGTGTTCAGGTTCAAAAGTGATTTTCTGTAATACAAATATGATCATCATATTCATCCATAATGCTGATGAAAAAGTAATTTATTGAGCCTTGTTAGACTTAAAGTAGAACAAATACTTGCCCACTATCTTTATTAACATTTGTAATAATAAGTTTAACAATGAACTTGTACATTATTGAGTCAAAATGTAATTTAACATATTCACCTTACATATGAAAAATATCACAATATGTGGAGATTGGGGCAAGACTTTAATCAATAATGCACCACACACTTCCATGAGTGAACAGTTACAAGCCACAACATTCCATTAACACACTTTTTATACACTTCAAAGAGGTTCTGAAGGACAAGCAACAATATGTAAGTCAGCGTGGTGTTCTTTGACATGTGTTTAGCTGTAAACTGTGCACAGAGCCTCAGGCTATGGATCTTGTGATTATGTCACAGGCACACTGTACACATATCTCATAGAACACCGCACAGGATGACCGGGCAATGTCATGACATGCTAGTTGACAAAAAAAAGTTCACCTGCATGTCACACTCACCTGTGCCTGAGGAGATTGACTCAACTGTCTTGGCACAGGCAGGGGAGGAGCCAGGCGGCTGGTCATGGATCATCTGCCACCACACACACGACTGTGACAGAGTGACCACTGGGCCGTCAGGAAAAACCTGAGCACCCAAAGGTTGCAGGGCTATCGTATGGATGGACGCTGCACATTTGATTTTGAATGATGTACCAGCCATGCAAGATACCATAGAGTGAGCTTGCTTATTGGACTTTTGAGGGTGTGACCACTGTGCAGTCATGTTGTGACCATATGGAGTAAGTTTGAAAATAGTGTCCTGTCCCATACTGCCAACTGATAAGACACTTGACTGGCTTCTTAATAAAAGATTGGCAAACTCTGCTAAATACATCAGTTTAGCATAACAAGGTTTTTTTTAAAGGGATTATACAGGGTTTTCCCAGAATAATTGAGTTACATAGTAAAACGTACTTATAAAGGTGGTAGAAGTCCCACAGTAGCCACATTTTTCTGGAAATTACCTCTTCTGCACGTAAGGACATTCCAAAGTGTGCGGTGATGCCACCGCATATTTTCTGCAGGACTGGCTGAGGCAGAGCCAGTCATCTCTTTTATGCTAATAAAAACACCTCACTTATGGCATATTTCCGGTAAAATAAGCAATATTTGAAAGAAAATAAACTTGTTTTGTTCCAACGACACCAGCTAGGCTACCAGCTACCTAGTTTTCCCATAAAGTTCAATATTTGTCATGAATTTGTATGGCAAAAAAATAATACGCCACAACCAAATTCTCAACACTATAGGCCAGAGATAATAAAACCACAACAACACAAAACCTCAACGAACAGTGTGTAGTAATACAAAGTCCCGTCAGTTTTGAATTGCATAATAATTGTGTGATCCAGTGTAGGACTTGCAGATAATTCAAAACTCTAAAATTGATCTTAAGATAAAAGTGGTGGACAGTAGTGCTGATCAAGTACTCGTTATCTGATACTAGTCTCGAAAAACGCCCAAGTTTTAACGCTGATAATTGCTGAAATAATGGACTAAACGAGCATTGAAGTCCCTGTCTTAAACGTGTTTAAAGCTCATACAACTGCAAAAGAGTGCATTTACTTTCAGGACGGAAACCAGTATAATCCATTTAAACTCAGGTGTAATGTATTTTTGTCATTGTTTTACATTTTCAAGAGTTAAAAGTAAATTGCAGGACATATATTAACAGTGCAGCATATTTTACCTTTAACTCATACCAATAAGTCTAAAAATACCCTATTTTACACATGTTAATCAATTAGCCACTAGCCAGACATATGGATTTGTAAATGATTTAATTCCTTGCCTCCTATTATGAATTTAGCATTTACCTTTAAGCTATTGACAAGATTTGAAGTAAACTTAGGAATTAAAAATTGAGGCTGATTGTGCAAGTAATTATAACATTTAACAACTGACCAAGGGTTCAAACAATTTAAGCAAAACAATAGAGAAAATAACACAAAAGTAAATACCAACTTATTCCCTTTTCAATTGGTCAAAAAGTATACAAATTTAATTT
>JAXIVJ010012147.1:30000-35000 GCA_036785665.1 Chirona hameri | reverse complement strand
CACACAGACACACACAGACACACACAGACACACACAGACACACACAGACACACACAGACACACACAGACACACACAGACACACACAGACACACACAGACACACACAGACACACACAGACACACACAGACACACACAGACACACACAGACACACACAGACACACACAGACACACACAGACACACACAGACACACACAGACACACACAGACACACACAGACACACACAGACACACACAGACACACACAGACACACACAGACACACACAGACACACACAGACACACACAGACACACACAGACACACACAGACACACACAGACACACACAGACACACACAGACACACACAGACACACACAGACACACACAGACACACACAGACACACACAGACACACACAGACACACACAGACACACACAGACACACACAGACACACACAGACACACACAGACACACACAGACACACACAGACACACACAGACACACACAGACACACACAGACACACACAGACACACACAGACACACACAGACACACACAGACACACACAGACACACACAGACACACACAGACACACACAGACACACACAGACACACACAGACACACACAGACACACACAGACACACACAGACACACACAGACACACACAGACACACACAGACACACACAGACACACACAGACACACACAGACACACACAGACACACACAGACACACACAGACACACACAGACACACACAGACACACACAGACACACACAGACACACACAGACACACACAGACACACACAGACACACACAGACACACACAGACACACACAGACACACACAGACACACACAGACACACACAGACACACACAGACACACACAGACACACACAGACACACACAGACACACACAGACACACACAGACACACACAGACACACACAGACACACACAGACACACACAGACACACACAGACACACACAGACACACACAGACACACACAGACACACACAGACACACACAGACACACACAGACACACACAGACACACACAGACACACACAGACACACACAGACACACACAGACACACACAGACACACACAGACACACACAGACACACACAGACACACACAGACACACACAGACACACACAGACACACACAGACACACACAGACACACACAGACACACACAGACACACACAGACACACACAGACACACACAGACACACACAGACACACACAGACACACACAGACACACACAGACACACACAGACACACACAGACACACACAGACACACACAGACACACACAGACACACACAGACACACACAGACACACACAGACACACACAGACACACACAGACACACACAGACACACACAGACACACACAGACACACACAGACACACACAGACACACACAGACACACACAGACACACACAGACACACACAGACACACACAGACACACACAGACACACACAGACACACACAGACACACACAGACACACACAGACACACACAGACACACACAGACACACACAGACACACACAGACACACACAGACACACACAGACACACACAGACACACCAGACACACACAGACACACACAGACACACAAAGACACACACAGACACACACAGACACACACAGACACACACAGACACACACAGACACACACAGACACACACAGACACACACAGACACACACAGACACACACAGACACACACAGACACACACAGACACACACAGACACACACAGACACACACAGACACACACAGACACACACAGACACACACAGACACACACAGACACACACAGACACACACAGACACACACAGACACACACAGACACACACAGACACACACAGACACACACAGACACACACAGACACACACAGACACACACAGACACACACAGACACACACAGACACACACAGACACACACAGACACACACAGACACACACAGACACACACAGACACACACAGACACCACAGACACACACAGACACACACAGACACACACAGACACACACAGACACACACAGACACACACAGACACACACAGACACACACAGACACACACAGACACACACAGACACACACAGACACACACAGACACACACAGACACACACAGACACACACAGACACACACAGACACACACAGACACACACAGACACACACAGACACACACAGACACACACAGACCACACAGACACACACAGACACACACAGACCACACACAGACACACACAGACACACACAGACACACACAGACACACACAGACACACACAGACCCACAGACACACACAGACACACACAGACACACACAGACACACACAGACACACACAGACACACACAGACACACACAGACACACACAGACACACACAGACACACACAGACACACACAGACACACACAGACACACACAGACACACACAGACACACACAGACACACACAGACACACACAGACACACACAGACACACACAGACACACACAGACACACACAGACACACACAGACACACACAGACACACACAGACACACACAGACACACACAGACACACACAGACACACACAGACACACACAGACACACACAGACACACACAGACACACACAGACACACACAGACACACACAGACACACACAGACACACACAGACACACACAGACACACACAGACACACACAGACACACACAGACACACACAGACACACACAGACACACACAGACACACACAGACACACACAGACACACACAGACACACACAGACACACACAGACACACACAGACACACACAGACACACACAGACACACACAGACACACACAGACACCACACAGACACACACAGACACACACAGACACACACAGGACACACACAGACACACACAGACACACACAGACACACACAGACACACACAGACACACACAGACACACACAGACACACACAGACACACACAGACACACACAGACACACACAGACACACACAGACACACACAGACACACACAGACACACACAGACACACACAGACACACACAGACACACACAGACACACACAGACACACCACAGACACACACAGACACACACAGACACACACAGACACACACAGACACACACAGACACACAAGACACAACGACACACACAGACACACACAGACACACACAGACACACACAGACACACACAGACACACACAGACACACACAGACACACACAGACACACACAGACACACACAGACACACACAGACACACACAGACACACACAGACACACACAGACACACACAGACACACACAGACACACACAGACACACACAGACACACACAGACACACCAGACACACACAGACACACACAGACACACACAGACCACACAGACACACACAGACAACACACAGACACACACAGACACACACAGACACACACAGACACACACAGACACACAGACACACACAGACACACACAGACACACACAGACACACACAGACACACACAGACACACACAGACACACACAGACACACACAGACACACACAGACACCACGACACACAGACACACAGACACACACAGACACACACAGACACACACAGACACACACAGACACACACAGACACACACAGACACACACAGACACACACAGACACACACAGACACACACAGACACACACAGACACACACAGACACACACAGACACACACCAGACACACACAGACACACACAGACACACACAGACACACACAGACACACACAGACACACACAGACACACACAGACACACACAGACACACACAGACACACACAGACACACACAGACCACACAGACACACACAGACAAACACAGACACACACAGACACACACAGACACACACAGACACACACAGACACACACAGACACACACAGACACAACACAGAACACACACAGACCACACACAGACACACACAGACACACACAGACACACACAGACACACACAGACACACACAGACACACACAGACACACACAGACACACACAGACACACACAGACCACACACAGACACACACAGACACACACAGACACACACAGACACACACAGACACACTGACAGACTCACAACAGACACACACAGACACACACAGACACACACAGACACACACAGACACACACAGACACACACAGACACACACAGACACACACAGACACACACAGACACACACAGACACACACAGACACACACAGACACACACAGACACACACAGACACACACAGACACACACAGACACACACAGACACACACAGACACACACAGACACACACAGACACACACAGACACACACAGACACACACAGACACACACAGACACACACAGACACACACAGACACACACAGACACACACAGACACACACAGACACACACAGACACACACAGACACACACAGACACACACAGACACACACAGACACACACAGACACACACAGACACACACAGACACACACAGACACACACAGACACACACAGACACACACAGAACACACAGACACACACAGACACACACAGACACACACAGACACACACAGACACACACAGACACACACAGACACACACAGACACACACAGACACACACAGACACACACAGACACACACAGACACACACAGACACACACAGACACACACAGACACACACAGACAACACACAGACACACACAGACACACACAGACACACACAGACACACACAGACACACACAGACACACACAGACACACACAGACACACACAGACACACACAGACACACACAGACACACACAGACACACACAGACACACACAGACACACACAGACACACACAGACACACACAGACACACACAGACACACACAGACACACACAGACACACACAGACACACACAGACACACACAGACACACACAGACACACACAGACACACACAGACACACACAGACACACACAGACACACACAGACACACACAGACACACACAGACACACACAGACACACACAGACACACACA
>JAXIVJ010012147.1:0-22500 GCA_036785665.1 Chirona hameri | reverse complement strand
GCTAGTTTGACGTTGATATCTATGATAGTTTTTAAGTTATTGAGAAAATCCGGGCGTGGGGCTGATTCCTGCTCCCCCCCCCCCCCCCCCACCCCAGCGGTCGCGGCTAAGTGTCACCGGGGGCAGCTTGAATTGCAGCAGGACTCAGTGTGCGCTGTTTTGTCTATCATTGAAAGAAAGGGATACAAACAAACTTCAAATTCAAGCACTCGAGAGAAGAAAAAAACGTTTTCAATGAAGTTTTCTCCTAAGATCATTGTTTTTTCACGTTCAGTGCAGGGAACACGCGGGCGGGACATACTTGTATTGAATGCCCGTCTCAGATTCCTGTGGAGGGGGGGGGGGAGGGGGTATTTGCCCCTGATGTCCCACGAGATCCGCCAATTACTGCCAAGGAGAACCCCTGCCAGACACTTACCTAATGGAATTCATTTTCCCATTTTTCCAAATTTGTATAAGCAATTGCGAAAGGTTGTGTCATGCGGCCGAAGCGGCGCGAAATTTTCTGTTTTTTGTTGGATTTTGACTGCTGCAAAGACAATGTTTTTTTTTAAATCGATTAAATTGGGAACGGGGGGGGGGGGATACTTGTATTGAATGCCCCCCAGATTCAAGTGGGGGGGGCATTTTCCCCTGATGGACTCCCCCACCCTGGATCCGCCAGTGCAAGTTGGGGCACCGCTGGAGCAGCTTTTAGGTGCCGATATCCGCATCTTTGCGGTCGCATCCAATCCGGCAGACTAGCTAAACATGTAGCACGCTTGAAAGTTAGCATTTTATTAAGGGAGTGGGCCCAATTTATCGCCAAATGTCGCCGCCGAACCCTCCCAAAACCGTGCCCTGGAACCGCCTCTGCTCAAGTTAAGAACTCAAAGTTTTGACTCCATGTGCGAAAATATATTTTGGGAAAAGTTCCCAAATTTCATGGGCCTGCTCCCAGCCCTTCTGGAGATATCTGCGAAAAAGATGAGGGGGGGGGGCGGAATCCGCCTCTGTTACAAATAGGGTTAAAGGGAGTGTGCCTACTGTTTTGGAATGTCAAAAATATTTGTCATACGGTAAGTAGCTATTGGTTTGATTGTTGTATATGATGAAATTCAAATCTGGAGCCCCTTTAGTTGAATTTTCACTTATATTGTTGTTTTGCTTATTTTTTGTTTCGATATCTATAAAATGATCGTCACTATGGTGATGTTTTGTACAACGGCGCACATAAGACAATACAATTACGGTCACATCATGCAAGATAGAAAGACAAGTTTTGCATAGCACGTTCTTGCCACTGTGAACTTTATTATGTGCAAGTTTCGTAGCTCTAAATTGATATCTTCTTCAAAAAATGGCCATCGGCCATCATCGAAACGGCCATCGTCGAAAAACATGATGGCCGTCCAGTTTCTGTTCGGCTGCTGCTGTCAACGTGCACGAGCTGTTTTGTTGAATTGCTATTGGCCGGCGCTATGCTAGCAGTTTAATCGATAGTTGCAGTGCTTCTAGTAGCGGAAGCCGTCTGGAGTCTACCCGATAACTTTTTGCTCCCAGCAAGTTCCTGGAGTCTTTGGAATATATCAGCAACTAGGGCGAATCTGGAGAAACGAAGTCATGGGTCAATTCAGAAAATTATGTTCAATAGACCAGTGTCAATAACCCCAAATAAGCGATGTGAGTAGGCACACTCCCTTTAAAGGGAAATATTCACCTGTTGCCACACAAATGGAGTTATTACTTGAAATCGACAGACGAGACCAAAATATATTGTAAATTTATCACATTTTGCGTATAAACATTCCTACCGAAATATATTTCAAGTTAATGTTGATAAGCGTTCCACGGTTATAACGACCAGAGGCCTTTTGCATAAAACCTACGATATACGTCGCCGGAGTAAGTCTTAGAAAATCAAAGAAAGAGCAGATTCTACGAAACTTCGTAATTTGTGTTTCACCAACCGCTTATTTCCTTTCTTAAAATGTGCCGGATCCTAGGGTATGACGACATATCCAGAATAAAGTAGTGACACATAGCTACAGCGCATCCAAGCTATTTACAGCATGGTTACACAACAGTTGGGCATAAATATAATAAGAAATAATGTATAATTCGTCCGAAACCAATATTATCACCATCTGCATTGATATTAGGATCTGTCTTAGAAAATGATGTTCATCCGTCTCCCAGGCAGCTGATGTGTGCTGCCACCTATGTATCCACCGCTCCTCCGGCGGGCGCGCGATAAATGATCTGCTGCGTGCGATGACCGGTGATACGGCGGCGGTCGAGTTATTAGGTACCTGATGATATGTGTTAGAGTTGGCGCCTAGAGTCAAACTCCCCAGCTTTTGCGCCAACTCTACCTTATGTGTACCATATAAATATGTTATACAACAATAAACATGTTCATGATGATGATGTCCGAATACAGTGACTGCTGCTGCTACTAGATGGCAGCACACGGTACTAACAACAAGACTCAGCAATAGATGGCGTTGGGGGCAACTCGGGCAAACCAGGCCGACCGGCGACAATGGCATACTGGTGGGGACGCTGTAATTGAGGTGTGGTTGTATATGATCAGTGTTGTGACTAAGAAATATGTTACAAAATGAAAAAAATGAGTTATGAGACTCAGCTCTAGTCCACGCCTACAACTAGGGATGCACATTTCAGGACCACGGAGCCGGCGCCGTACCCAAATTCAGGCCCGGCGAGCCTGAAGCTGTGTCTGAACTCAGGCTTGCCGGTCTCATGCCGGGCTCAGCACAAGTTCGAGGGTTAAAATACTGTTTAATGTATAATGAAGTTAAGACATTCAGATTGCTGGCTGCCGGGCCTGGCGGGTGCTGCCACATGTGGCCGGGCTTGATGCCGGTGCCAACTCATTTATGAGCGGTGGCGGTGGCGGTGCCGGTTCCTGTTTTTGGAGACATTTTATACCGGTGATCCGCGGTTATTTTGTAAACAATTTGCAGGATTCAGCTTGAGGTTTGACTGTTTCAGTGTGGTGTAGGTGCTATACTAGCGTCGACCCAGAGAGTCGATTTTCGCTGACGCTCCACCTCCCACCCTGCTCAACAGCTTTTCGGTTTTGATCACTGCACCCCCCCCCCCCCCCAGTCACCTCCCCTGTCAACAACTTTTGTGTTGACGCCCCGCCCCCCCCCCCCCCCCCCCCCCCCCTCCCCCAGTCAACAACTTTTCGCTGACGCCGACCACTCAGCTTCCCTTGATCCCGTCCTCTTCCCCCAATTGCAAAGGCGTGCATCGGAGCCCCTGCGTCACGGTGACGGACGTTAGATATGGAGCCTGTCTGTCATCTGAGACATTATCTATCATCTGACATCTGACGTCTATCATCTGACATCTGACGTCTATCATCTGACACATCTATCATCTGACATATCATCAGCACAACAGGGTCCGCAGTCGGCTAGTACGTGCCCGCAGGGACTTTCTGTGCAGCCAACTTACCAACAATGACTATCGTAGCTTTTGGTCTAGGTTCAATCAATTTGCAAAATGTGCTGATGCGGGGAGCGCGAACGCGGATATTAAAATCAGGGGTGAGATAGCCGACCAGTTTAATGAGTATTTTGCAAGTGTCGGTTCCAACATCGCAAATGACCTGCAATCAAGTGTTCATTCTGACCAGTCTGAGCCGCGTCCTCCGACTGTTTGCACGTCTCGTTTTCAACTTCAGCCTGCCACTCTTCCCGAACTTTCAAAAGCAGTGAGTCAAATGAGTGATACCAGATCTGTTGGTCTTGATGAGGTTCCAATACTGGCGGTGCGGCGCTGTTTCGATGTTATTGGTCCCCCCTTGCTACATGTGATAAATACCTCCCTCATTAGTGGAGTTTTCCCTTCGAAGTGGAAAACGGCTTGCGTGGTCCCATTGCACAAGGCAGGAGATCGCAGTGTAGCTAGTAATTACCGGCCAATCTCTCTTCTGTCGATCCTGTCAAAAATAGCCGAACGCATTGTCTGTACGCAACTTAGCCATTATCTGCGAGTCAACCACATTCTTAGCGACAGCCAGTACGCTTATCGACGTGGCCACTCCACGGAGGACGCTATCCTCGACGCTGTCTCATGGGTCAATTCTAAGATCGACAACGGAATGCTAGCTTCAATTATGGCAATTGACCTGAGCAAGGCCTTCGACAGCGTAGACCATAGCCTCCTCCTGCAAAAATTAGAATGGTATGGTATATCATTTCACTGGTTCGCCAGCTACCTTAGAGGACGCGAGCAGATGGTTCGTGGCGGCTCAGTGGTCCGTCCAGTGAATCATGGTGTCCCGCAGGGGTCTATCATCGGCCCTATTCTCTTCAGTCTATTTGTAAATGATATTGCGGGTTTTCTCGCTCATGGTCGACTACTATGTTATGCTGACGATACGCAGCTGCTCGATTGCTCGCCATCTGACAGTGACAGTCTGTCACAGCTAAAAATCCGCCTGGAAGAATCAGCAACATCAGTGCAACAATGGTTCAAAAATAACTCTCTGAAAATGAACGCAACAAAAACCGATTTCATCATTCTTGGAACCAAACAAAGGGTGGAAAAAGCGTCGAACTTCCAGTTTGATCTGTCTGGCACCACACTTCAGTCATCACATGCCATACAAATATTAGGAGTCACCATTGACCAGACCCTGTCCTGGGACCAGCAAATCTCTACCGTGGTGCGTCGATGCTATAGCATCCTCATCTCCCTGAACAGATTTCGGCGTCACTTCACACCAAGAGCTCTCATCACAATCATTCAAGCCCATGTATTCTCTCAAATAATTTATTGCCTTCCCGTTTGGGGTGGAGCAGCTGACTATCAATTGAATCGGATTCAAAAGGTGATTAACTTCGCAGCTCGAGTGGTCACCGGTGCAAGGCGCCGGGATCACATTACTCCAACGCTGAACGCACTGCACTGGAACCGGATCGGCGAACTAATCGAGCACCGTGACTGCATCAAGGTGTATCGAGCCCTCACAGACCAAAATACCCCATCCGCAGTAAGAGCAATGTTCACCCCCCGATCAGATGTTGCCATGCGGGACACCAGGCTGACGGACACGGCGCAACTCCACCTGCCGAGGGTACGGCTGACCGGCACTCAGCGCTCATTTGTGTACAGAGCAGCGGCCGCATGGAACACTCTTCCAACAGAGACCATGAATGCCCAAACTCTGGGGAGCTTCAAAGTGGCACTACGAAAACGAAAGCCTCATCAGTAAACTGTCATCTGTATTGCACTATGAAATGGATGTATCTTCCTGTATATTATAGGGTATTGTGCTATGTGTGAACCTATGTATATGCTGCCTAACCTATGTAGAAGCTGTCAAACCGATGTCCCGAAAAACTATGTTCGCATGGATGGACTGGTTAATACAATACAATCTATCATCTGACATCTGACGTCTATCATCTGACATCTGACGTCTATCATCTGACACATACATTCGGCACATTATGCGTTGCCCGTCCTCTGACCTTGAATTTGACCTTGAAGATGACCCTGGCCAGCAAAATGAAGGTCATATTCGTGATCAGCGTGTCAGAATTGACCGTGGGCCGATGTTTGGGTCAAATTGGAATATGTGCCGAATCCATCGCTGAATTAGTCGCAGCTTCACGGACTTATATTTACCTGAATGATTCTGGCATAGGACACTCCATGTTTAATTATGGTTTATTCTGGGACGGAACGTCCTTGGGCGTCTTCGGCGACGGTTTTCCAGTCGGAGAACCTCTTCGTCCTCGACAAACTCCATTTATCCACGCTCCTTAGCAGCAATACTATAGAAAACCGATGCTTACCAAATGTCGCCCTCAAAATCAAAGTAACACTACCTTTCGTAGATTTTCCCTGCTAGTTTAGGATTTTAACATTTATTTCGCGGATGCGGCGTAATAACCAGACTACTTTTTCTTATTTTTTTATGGAACAGGCCTCCCTTGGAACGGCTTCACGCACCGGCGTAAATGCATCACTCTTCTGTTTATTTTCAGGATCTTGGTGAAACACGATGTCTTAGAAAAGTTACGATTCTAAGAGGAATCGTACTTTTTTCCGTTTGGTAAGTATTATGCAAAAGGCCTCATACTTGTAAGTACCTACTTGGTAACGAATTTCGAATTCCGCGCTTGTCTCGTAATGTTTTTTGACAAAATTGTATGGAAACTATATCTATTGTGTCTATTGAGTCAGTTGTGTCACTCTGTCTATTGTGATTATGTGCCCTAATATCCTTAATAATCAACAAACATTGAATAATAAGGTAACCAAACTAGCAGTTAACTTGAGCACTTACGACGGCCTGGTTAGTGGTTGCGACCCTGACTTTTTTTTATTGGTTCATTTGTTTTCAACATTAGGCGTTTTGTATAGTTTTGTCTCTGGCTGTATACAACAGCTATACAACAGCTATACAACAGCAATGCTTATAAAATTGTTTAGCTTATCATGAAAAATAATCATTAAAAAAATCAAACAACGATGACAAAACTGGCAATTAAATCGGAAGTTCACTTGGGAACGCAACGGTAACCTATTTAGCGTCGGCGATTTGTTTACAAAGACATTGTCATGCTTCCCGGCGCACTTACGCCATTTGTGGCGAGTTGTTCCTGATTATATAGCACTACTACACCGCAGTTTGTACAGCAAAATGGAATATCGGGAACGGCTGGACCTATTTGCTCGCAACAAGCACCAATCGATTCAGCGCATATCGATTTCATCAGCCGTTCTTAAACTGGTGACCTCAGGTCATCGCCGTAACCTTGTAATTGCAAAAACCCCATATTTGGAATTGCAGCAAAACGGAATCTCAGCAACGGCTGGACCGATTTGCTCGCAACAAGCACCAATCGATTCAGCGCATATCGATTTCATCAGCCGTTCTGAAACTGGTGACCTCCGGTCATCACCGTGACCTTGTAAATGCAACAAAAATATATTTGGACAGATAGTTTTTTTTTGCATTTACAAGGTCACAGTGATTACCTGAGGTCCCCAATTTCAGAACGGCTGATGACATCGTATGTGCTGAATCAATTGGTGCTTGTTGCGAGAAAATCAGTCCGACCGTTGCTGAGATTCCATTTTGCTGCAATGCCAAATATGTGTTTTGTTGCACTTACAAGGTAGGTCACGGCGATGACCTGAGGTCACCAGTTTTAGAACGGCTTCTGAAATCGTATGCGCTGAATCGATTGGTGCTTGTTGCGACCAAATCAGTCCAGCCGTTCCCGACATTCCATGTTGCTGACTGGCAAACTGCGGTATAGTAGTGCTGTCCTGGTAGGGAAGGACGACGTTGTCTGTGACCATTCATGAAGCACACAAGTACGTACTTGCTTGTTATTTTTTCTCTCTCAAACTTACAACTTTAAATTAGTGAATAATTGGATTTAATTCTTAAATTTAAATAACATCATTTCTATACCATAACGCAGGGGTGTACTCCGCTCCTTCAACATTGGTAAAAAGTGTGACAACCGCGAGCAGCTTCCAGCATCTTGGCCGTGTTTATCGGATCTGCTCATAAGCTATATTTGGCTATCAGCTAGTATTTACCAATCAGTCTTGAGCAAGCTCGACGGTGATTGGTCAGGTTGGGATGACGTGAAGGCGGGGGAGAATCGTTTGTTTACATTTCAACGGGTTCGCCATATTGGTTCGCTGGCAATGTACGGGCGTGTGTGCGTGTGTATTTCTAAGCATTTACTTATTTTTATGAAGCGTAAAACAATATTTAAAGGTGTATATGAAAGCCGACATAATAATTGCATCTGTCAACATAGCAGTATTTTCCCAGAATACCTCATAAGCTAAAAATTTACACCCAAATCTGTGTGTTCTTTAGCCGAAGACATCTGCGAAAATTGTCGACATAAGAGAATGTAGGAGTAGGTTAGCTATATTCTTGTATTTTTCAAGGACGTAAACCCATAGATTGCATCACCTTATATAAACAGACTAGAAAATCCATACCAATGTGACTGATATCGGTATTACTTAGGTTTTGAGACACCATTATGAGTAGTACCAGTGGCGGCGGATCGTATGTTCAGATGGGGGGCAAAGAAACCCAGAGGGTCCCCTCGGCAAAAGGGCCCCTCCCACGGCCAAAGCCCCCCCCCCCCCCCCAAGCGAAATGGTATCTCCTCGGATTTAGGCCACTATATTTTGCAGGGCCTCTAAATAATAATCGAGAAAAAAAACGTCAGGCACGCCAATGTTGAAGTTTCAGGCCTTCTGAGGGCCCCTCATGGCCTACTGAGGGTCCCCTCAGGCCGACTGAGGGCCTTCTGTCGGTCTCAGAAGGCCCATCAGGTTGGCTGGTGGCACAGATCGGGGCCCTGGGTCATTGTTTCGGTCAAAAGGGAAAATCGAACCAACTTCTTGGAGTATGGATTTTCTAGTCTCTTACAAATGTATGGGGGAGGCAAAATCATATGTTTCCTCCCCCCCCCCCCCCCAACTTCTTGAGTGGGCGGGCAGCTGCCTCCTCTACCCCCCCCCCTTATCCGCCGCCACTGAGTAGTACCTAATGCTACTGGTCCTGTCCTGTGGGTGGCTTGCACTAATGAACACAAATTGCCAAGTGTCTAGTAATTACTAAAAAATAAATGATAATAATGTGACTTATGAGTTACAGGACATAGACAGGATGCCTTTTTGCGCCGTCGGGGGTGCAGCAACGTCTGACATGCCAAAAAAATGGTCTAGATAACTATTCAGATCCTATACCATTTCATATATTTCCCGAAGATTCACCTATAAGAAAAGTATAGGGGGCGCATGGGAGCCCCAAGCCTCCCCCTGAGCCCGGGTCGCGCCCATGTCGTGCCCACCAAGCGTGCGTATCACTCACAAAATCGCTACACACGACTCGGGTGTCAACTCCTGCCACAGGGGTTAATTTGGAAATTTACTCATGCATGGGGTGTCATGTTGATGCTTCGCTATCTACACCCATGTCAGACACCTGCGTGGTGTGTCAGTGCCGACCACCATCGCATTGTGTTCGTCACCGCTGTATGGGGTATCGAGGAGTCGCAATACTCATGCGGGGGGAGCCGATTGACGCCTCAGCCGGGCGTATTTCAGGAGTTCGTTCACCACTGGGAGAGGTGTGACGGTCGCCGCTGCTTGGGGTGTCGTGACGCAGATGCACGCAGACGACGGCGCGGCATTGGCTGCGCGCGCACGTAACCGCCGGCCGGCCGCGCCGCCGCGCCGGGTCAGTTGGGCTGTGACTTTGGGCGCGGCGGGTTCTGCAGTGTGCGTGCGTCGACCGTTGTCAGTGTTCAAGTTGCTGTTGAGTTGCGAAATGCTGTCAATCGTGCTGTCGTGATCGGAGTTATAAGTACCTAATTGTGAGTTGTGAGTGCGTTCTTTCGTGCGTTCTTTTGATCTTAGAAATGTACTTAGTTGTGGATTTGTGATCGATAAACATTAGGTATGATAGCGTCTATATGTTTCATGCCCTCCCGTCACAACCAATTGTATTTCTTATCCGGTCGGAGCTGCACCGACCAAGCTCCTATAAACATATGAATATACGTAGCTGACTGTTGATCCATAGTAACTATGATGATTTATGAGTATGCTTGATGATGCTGATTTGTGATGCTGGAGTTGATACATGGATCTGTTTACAATAATTAACGGTTTTGTTAATACAATGGTTTTGCACTGAAATTTACTAATTTTTAGTTGCTCAGATTGGGAAAGTTGGCGCGAGTGGTCAGAGTCAGGTCAGAGTGCTCCGATTGGCATGAGTTTTGCGAGTTGCGACACGTCTCTGAGCCGGCGCCCGGCGGCCGCCGCCGCCCGCCATGCGTCTGCGTCACGACACCCCATGCAGCGGCGACCGTCACACCTCTCCCAGTGGTAAACGAACTCCCGCAATTCGCCCGGCTGAGGCGTCAATCGACACCCCTCGCATGAGTATTGCGACACCTCGACACCCCATGCAGCGGTGACGTTACTCCTCTCCCAATGGTAAACGAACTCCCGCAATACGCCCGGCTGAGGCGTCAATCGACACCCCACGCATGCGTATTGCGACACCTCGACACCCCATGAAGCGGTTATCAAGGGTGTTCCGTTAAACCTATACACCCCATGCAGCGGCGATCACGGTTGTTCCGGTACACCTCTCTGAGTGCTAAAAAAACACCTTCCAGGTGACGTATTTTAGGTTGTGTGGGCATCACACGGGCTAGGGGTGTTGACACCCTGCGCAGGTGTTGATTTTTGTGAGTGGGCGCAACTTTTTGTATGTGCTCCCCCCCCCCCTTGACCGAAATATTGGATCCGCGCCTGTACTATGTCACGAGAAGGAATAGCAATGCCAAACAAATACAATATATTTGATGAGGTTTATGTCTCCCTAGGCAATTAATTGCGATACATTCACATTTGCCACGCTGGATAATGGCATCAAAGATACACTTATCATTTCGAGCGGCGGTCGCCGGGGCGACCGTACCTAATCGTTGAACTTTGCGCAGATACAACAACAAATATTTGTCTGATTGCATTGTTTTCAGCGGCATCCGGCAGATAAGTTGATTTGTGACATATTACATATTACAAGTTTTGCAATCGACCGGTAAACAAAGAAACTAAGCGCGATCCAAACTTCAGGCACGCGCGCACTAATGTTGTGTACGGCGGCCGGCCGGCCGCGGCCTTCTACGTCACAGCGACTCCGGGGTCGCGGCTACTAAATTAGTATTTGTCACCACTTTTTCGGCCGGAGTGTTCTACCTGGTTTATACAGCCTTGCCATAACGGAAGCCTAAGAAATTGTTGCTAAAAAACGGAAGGTGAATATTTCCCTTTAACCCTATTTGTAACAGGGGGAGGGCGGATTCCGCCCCCCCCCCTCATGTTTTCGCAGATATCTCCAGAACCGCTGGGAGCAGGCCCATGAAATTTTCGGACTTTTCATAGAATTGAATACCGCATTTGGAGTCAAAATTTTGAGTTCTTAACCTGAACAGAGGCGGTTCCAGGGCACAGTTTTGGGTGGGTTCGGAGGCGACATTTGGCGATAATTCGGAAATGCGATCTTCACGGTTTCTTCCTAACCGCCTCAAGTATGAAGGGGTTACATGGGTTTACGGTGATTGCAACAAGTGCAAATTAGTTGATGTTAATGAAATATAATAAAAATTGCATGGCAGAGGCGGTTTCAGGGGCTTGAAAAGGGGGGGGGTTTCCAGGAAGTATTCAATGTTTGGCGAGAAGCCAATATAGCAATGTATGGGGCATTTATAGCTATCAAGATGTAAAAGTTAGCTTCTGCTTCCATTATTTGCATAATTTATTACATATAGAGGTTCAGGGGCGTGTTCAGGCACATGAAAAGGAGGTGACTGGCATGGTGATGACGATATGCCAGCGATAACGGCGCAATAGATGGTTACCTTATAATGATATATGCACATATGAGGCCAGAAAAGGGAATACAGTCATTTTTTGCAGAGGCGCGCTCAGGAATGGAAGAAAGGGGGTCATATTATTGCAAGGAAACTAATAGGCATGGGCGTACAATGACATAATATACTGCTGTTTTCGGATGAAAAATGCACCACAAGGTACTCTACGAACGATTATAAGATAATAGGCGAGTCCAGGTAGGGTGAAAAGGGGGGTAAGCAATGTTAATTGAAGTTGTAAGTGAAATAGTCACTGTTGACTAGTTAGTATCATAATAGCGTATAATATACTTATGAAAAGGTCTTGCACCGCCCCAGTTTGTATCCTGGATACGCCTATGATGAAGTGCAACATGCAAAAAGGAACTATCTACGATCAGCAACATATTTATAGTGCTGGGTAGCAACTTGTCTGCGGTTAATATTGTTTTCCAATTTGACCTCCCTTTTTCACTAACCTGGTACCGCTTATGGCCAAAAATATTTTTTAGAACTGTTTTGTCTAATGTCACAATCACATACCATTTCATCTATCAAAAAAACAACATAAAAAATGATTTTATTACGCATTTACTTCACCCCCATATTGAGTGACCTGCACACGCCTATGATTTTTGAATTTTCAAACGTCACCGTCATATATCAATTTCCAATTCAATCTCTATCGATTCCTATTAGTTGTGTTCAAATTGGTTCATAAACATGACAGGTATGTTGGATCAAAAATACCACTAAAATTTGTAGTTTTTGCCCCCCTGTTGCCCCCCTTTCAAAAATGTATATATTTTTTTATTATTTAGAAATGTAGATCGTGTTGAGGGGAACTAAACATCGTTTCATTTTTGAAAATCGGACGGGTAGATCTCGAGACCTCCGGGGAGGCGGAATCCACCCCCCCCCCCCTTGTTACAAATAGGGGTAGCCAGGAGCCTGTTACAAATAGGGTTAAAGTGGTTGGCAGACCAGTACCCATTGCTCTGTTTCGAGGCGTCAAACCCGCGTGACCTGCTATTTTTTGTTTGTTTTCCTAGATTGGTACTTGTGCTGGCCGGTTTGGGGAGGCCAACACATAGTTTGGCCGTTTGGGGGAGACACGACTTGAGCGTTTGGGGGAGGCCATGGTCTCGGTGACCCCCCCCCCCCCCTGGATCCGCCAGTGTATGCAACAAGCTCTGCTCTGCAAAAGGTTCTGATCTCTGTAATCTGTCGATTTAAGTATTTGTACTGAATTAATAAGAAGTAAAGGCCAGACGTTTCGCCATTAAACCGCTTATCGTCGTCGTTTAACCCTCGGCCTATGGGGGTTGACAGGCCCCCTGAGGTTTTTCTTAAATAACTTTTTACACATACAGTGCATCTTGCTGAAATTTTCGGTAGCTGATTGTACAGCAATTATACGTACGCTGTAAAAAAAAAATTGTTTTACAGTTTAGGAGATAATCATGTTTTAATGACGCCATGCTAGTGAAAAAACGATATATATATTTGAAAAATGGTAGAAAACAGAGTTTTAAAGTAAATTGCAAACACAATTCACCAAAGATACAAAATAGCACTATCTTTAAAATAGAAATCTCGGATTTGCAAAATTTTTGGTTTTTGACCCCTAAAATAAAAAATAAACTGATCTTTGGGGGAAAAATAATAGAAAAACTTTCGAAGATGTTAGAAAAACCGGAATATATGTCAGAGAACTGAGTATGGACAATACCCATACCAAATTTCAAAGCAATATCTTCATTTTTGACTGAGTGATGGCTCCCTAAGTGTAAGAAACTCATGACGTCATTTTTTTAATAACTTTTTTTTAACTTTTTTTTGACAAGATACGAACAAATAATTACCTTTTCTGTGTTTCTGAGCCAAAACTGGTGTAGGAACATGCCTTTTTATTTACATTTATTAATTTATAATTTTTAGGTTTCCTGAAGAGCAAAATCTCTGTTCTGGACGTGGTAAATCCGAGGTCATTCACTTGACCTGGAAGGTCACCCGTTGACCTAACACCTAAAAATCGCATACTCTTAGATTTCTCTCATGACAGGGAACATGCTGGTTCTTACCGCATTGCTCTAAGTTGCTTGGTTTGGAAGTTAACAGGGGGGCTGTCAGCCCCCCTCCCGTAGGGCGAAGGTGAAAAGGCTCCCGTAGGGCGAGGGTTAAATTGACATATTGCGAATGTGGCAATAGCTGTCTAGGTTCGACAAATGCAATATGGTGATAAGAAATAACAAATAAGTTGGACAGAAAACGGAACAAGTTGGACAAAAATGTCAGTCATGACATGGCATCCAGCACATCTTTTAAATGAAGTTCTCAAGGGGTTGATTATAAAACTTCAACTTGGCCATAGTGTTCGCTTCAGCTCACACGGGCATCAATGATGCGCTGGTATTGCGAGCCGTGACCGGAAGGGAATTTGTTGTCACAATTTTCATCCCTGAGGTACGACAAAATATAGGAATCGCTGCCAGATCGAAATCTTTAACTGCCAAAGAATATTCATGGCTGTGCTTAGGCGACTTAGTCTGTTCATGAACAGTTTGCAAACGTTCGTGTACATACTGTTCAACTGTTCAGCGTTCGTTATTTGCTTATTCATTTTCAGCTGATGACGCCACTTGTTCGTGAACGGATCTCCTCATGAACGGTTTGCTTGTGTGTGCTTATTAGGAAAAATAAACAAACATCAAGCCCTAATTAGCCCGGCAGCCGCTGGGCCTCCTGGACACCTTCCCGGCAGCCGCTGGGCCTCCTGGACACCTTCCCGGCAGTCGCTGGACCTCCTGGACACCTTCTTGGCAGCCGCTGGACCTCCTGGACACCTTCCCGGCAGCCGCTGGGCCTCCTGGACACCTTCCCGGCAGCTGCTGGGCCTCCTGGACACCTTCCCGGCAGTCGCTGGGCCTCCTGGACACCTTCCCGGCAGCCGCTGGGCCTCCTGGACACCTTCCCGGCAGTCGCTGGGCCTCCTGGACACCTTCCCGGCAGCCGCTGGGCCTCCTGGACACCTTCCCGGCAGTCGCTGGGCCTCCTGGACACCTTCCCGGCAGCCGCTGGGCCTCCTGGACACCTTCCTGGCAGCCGCTGGGCCTCCTGGACACCTTCCCGGCAGTCGCTGGGCCTCCTGGACACCTTCCCGGCAGCCACTGGGCCTCCTGGACACCTTCCTGGCAGCCGCTGGGCCTCCTGGACACCTTCCCGGCAGTCGCTGGGCCTCCTGGACACCTTCCCGGCAGTCGCTGGGCCTCCTGGACACCTTCCCGGCAGCCGCTGGGCCTCCTGGACACCTTCCCGGCAGTCGCTAGACCTCCTGGACACCTTCCCGGCAGTCGCTGGACCTCCTGGACACCTTCCCGGCAGTCGCTGGGCCTCCTGGACACCTTCCCGGCAGCCGCTGGGCCTCCTGGACACCTTCCCGGCAGCCGCTGGGCCTCCTGGACACCTTCCCGGCAGCCGCTGGGCCTCCTGGACACCTTCCCGGCAGTCGCTGGACCTCCTGGACACCTTCCCGGCAGCCGCTGGGCCTCCTGGACACCTTCCCGGCAGCCGCTGGGCCTCCTGGACACCTTCCCGGCAGTCGCTGGACCTCCTGGACACCTTCCCGGCAGTCGCTGGGCCTCATGGACACCTTCGAACCACTGCAGAGGTTTTGCGGCGTCACTGTGACCTGACCTGACATGGGATTGACACAAAAATTTACCCACATGTGGCCGAGGAATGCATTTAAAAGTACCCAAAGTTTCAAATCGATCGTTATCGCCACGAATTTGTGTTATATCGCCGAAAAAGTAAAGGGAGGGGGGCGAAAAAACCTCCCCCAGTGTCTCGTGGGTTAAACGAACCATCAAACACATGGAGGCAATTCATTTCAGTTCAAGATGTTTATTTCTGTTTAGATGTAACGAATATTGAATGCACATACTAATAATGCTCAGCTCAATGATTGCTCAGACACATGTGAGACATTCACCCCAATCAAACGTCCCGCTTATTCAGAACACCCAGGCTCATACAAACCATTTGTGTTTACTTTAACTGTTGTTAACTTTGACAAGGGCTGCCACGTCTGGAAGCACCGTACCGCGCGATTAGACGGATAGGTTGGACGACCTACTGCGCGTCCAGAGCGTCACCAGACCAGGGGTGCGGTGGCAGTGTTCAGAGCGCCACCAGACCAGGGGTGCGGTGGCGGTGTTCAGAGCGCCACCAGACCAGGGGTGCGGTGGCAGTGTTCAGAGCGCTACCAGACCAGGGGTGCGGTGGCAGTGTTCAGAGCGCCACCAGACCAGGGGTGCGGTGGCAGTGTTCAGAGCGCCGCCAGACCAGGGGTGCGGTGGCAATGTTCAGAGATGATGTACGATACCCGGTCGGTCTGCTGAATCCCCGCGGATCTGCGTTATGGAGCGAACGTCAGGATGAAACTCGACTCTCACCTCCCTTCAACAAATACACACACACGCACACACGCACACGTTCCCATTTGTACACGTACACAAGCGCACAGAACGCTCCGCGGCAGAGTGAGTGAAGTCGCAGTTGAGCCGCAGTTGAGGATGAGTCCGCAGTGAGTCGCAGTTGAGCCGAGGAGGCGGCCGTTACGCATCGCTGCCGTCCAGCTTCCTGAAGAACTGGTCGTTCTTCAGCGAGTACATGGCCTCGGCGTCCTCGCAGGGAAGCGCGTCCACCGGGTAGTTACAGGTGAGCGTGGCCTGGTCGAAGATGGTCTCCTTGCCGCACAGGAAGCTGTACTGGTCAGTAGACAGCACCTGTGGTCAGGGACAAACCCAAGTCAGCGCAATCACAGCAAGACGGGTTTAGCTTGTGTCCGAAAATGTGCTGTTCATTAAAACAAGAATTATGCACAAGTACATACGCCACTGTAACGAACAGTTTCATATCAAGGTGCATAGAAGATAGATGCAAGGTAAATCCAGTTATTGTTACACCATTAACCCGCCATTGACTGGGGGTGTTTAACGCCCCCCCTGATGAATTTTCGCAATAGCTGACAAACTAATAGCGCTATCCACATGAAACTTCGGGCAACTTCTTATGAATTATTGTTACGTCTTGTGTGCAAAAATGAAGAAATTTCGTCGAATTTTGTTTGAGTTATAACGAATTTAGTGACGTCACTACACACGAGTTTTACACCAAAATCATCTAAACTTTGCCAGGCCGTAGAAATGTCACATTTGAAGCAAAATGTAATCTAAAGCCACCAAAAGATAGAAAATTGCAAACTGCTACAAACTGGCTATCTCGGATTTTTGAAACTTTTAGTTTTGACCCATACAAACTCAAAAAACTTTTTTTGGGGCGGAAAATTATCACAAAATCAAAATTTTATAAAATATTAAAACAAACTGGAAGATATTGCAGAGAACCATACCTAGGCAACTACTGTACCAATTTTTGAACTGATATCTCCATTTTTGACGGACTTATGACATCTAAAGTATGGGTAACTCATGACGTCATATTTTGAAATTGCGTTTTGGGCTTTTATTGACTAGATACAGAGAAAGAAATACCACAACTGTATTTCTGAGACAAAAATGGTCTAGCAACATGCCTTTTTTGTTTAGATTTAACAATACAATTTTTGACCTTCAGTGACCTGAACTTGACCTGAATTTGACCTTTACTTCACGTAAATGAAGTCAGGTGGTAAAATGACTATCACTATCGAATTATACGTGGAAAATAACTCATAAAACATGTGTTGCATGACTTTCGTAGATATGTTGAGCATAGTGACCTTGTGTGACCTGACCTTGACCTTGGACAACAATCTCAATTTAGCTCATGCGGGATTTGTATCATACCTTTGGTATCACTTTGGGTGAAACTGGTCGCAATCGAAGGCTTTGGATGGAAAGTATGGCCCATAAACTCAAATACGCCGACTTTGACCTTTGACCTGACCGTGACCTAACATTTGACCTCACTTTTACATTTTTGAGCATGCTTGAGATTTGTCTCATTGAGAGCTTTCGATTTCCGCCTTGGGAGTCTCGCTGCGATCACTGGCTCGGAAGATAACCAGTGGGGGGGGGGGGGGGCGTTTACCCCCCCCCCCCCCCGTCAATGGCGTTCTGCTGAGACCCCAGTCAATGCCGGGTTAAGCTGCTTTGGATAATTAATAAATTATTCTTAATTACTTGACATTACAAGCACTCCTTTCAAATATAATAGTAAATTTAACTATTACACTGGATGAATGTTGACCCGTTCACCCGTTAACCCGTTAACCCATTTACATTTTTCCAGAGATAACTTGACCGGCTATCCCGTTGCCCCGTTAACCCAGTAACCCGTTGACCCGTTAATAACCGCCCCTGTAGCTCAGTCGGAGAGCACTGCAGGCTTCTAACCTCACCGAGTGTGCAGCGAGCCAGGTTCGAGTCGCTTCGCCTTCGGTGCCCCGTGCTGGTTGGAACTTCCCACAGATCGGCTTTGCGGGGGTTGCGGGGCTTGGGGGATTTGCGGGGCTATGGGACTTACGGGGCTTGAGTTCGAGATGGATTGGGGGTAAAGTAAACAAAGTTCTGTCAAAAGTCAAAATTGAAAAAAGTCGAAAACGCCAAAAATTCAAAATAGTAAAACAATCGAAAAAGTCGAAAAAGTCGAAAAAGTGACCTTGCCCCACATGCCCCTTGCGCCTCGCCAGGGGCGCAAGGGGCTTTTCGATTTTTTGTCCTCGACTTTTTCGACTTTTTCGACTGTTTTTATACCTTTTTTACTTTCTTTTTCGACTTTTTCGACTTTTTTTACGTTTTTGACTTTTTTGAATTTTGACTTGACTGAACTTTTGTTTTACTTCACCGCAATCCACCTCGAACTCCAACCAACCCATCTCAGGCACAACTATAGCTATCTTACGCACTTGTAATTTAACCAATTTCTCCGGAATGGAGGTTCCCTATGCACAAAGGCACGTGAGTTACACATATATTGTTGGCCGTGTTTTCCCATATCGGAACTACAGACGCCGCTCAACTATTAATATTTCTCGGGATTCTCCTGGACTCCTCCATGCTCACAAAGGCACGTGAATTCAATGACGTCATGACGCCGGTGTGGTATGTGCAGCTACTGATACGTGCCGAGTTGCAGCGGCCCTGGACGGACGGAGTTTCAGTACCTTTTTTAGCTGGCCCATTGTTGGTTCGTACCCCCCCCCCTCCCCCTCCTCCTCTCCCATCACCCCCCAGAATGTTCAACCGCAAGAAGACACGAAAACCTTGCTGTGTTTCGAGTGCAAAACGGACTCTACTCAAGTAGATATTAGGGGAGGATAGGTCATAGGAGATACAAACAGTATATTAGATTATACATGAACCCTTTGTCAAATATTTTCATTCTACTTCCAATGTTTAAAATCCTAGTTATCATGGTATGTGACGTCATCAAATAGTTTCCCGGACTCAGGGGCGGCGCCACGGATTTTTGCCAGGGGTGGCAAAATTGACTAAGTATACGCTTGACCTCACCCCACTATCGAAAGTATTTCAGTATTGTTTTAGGTCAGGTCAAAATTGAGGTCACCAGAGGTCATCAAAGGTCAAATTTTCCAGTTTTTCCTGTTTTAGGACTTCGCTCCAGACATTCCTATATATCTCGGAAACTATGCTAGTCGGAAACTACGGAAAAAAGCAAACGCCAGCCAGTGAAATTCTTAATCGACAAGGTGTCCTCAAATTTGATCTCAGGTCAATATTTGAGGCTCCAGAGGTAAAAAAAAGAAACTAATACGTTTTGTTTTGCAAAATCGTTTTTCGCTTTTATTTATTTAATAAGGATAACTGAAAACGGTTTACTCCATTGTGTTTATCTCGTCAAGGCGCTTCAAATGATATACGTGGTAATCTTATTAAGTCAACTTAAAAATTTTGACCTAAGGTCAAGGTCAAGTGGTGACCCAAGTAGGGCATCTTGCATATGGGAAGACGTGTCTCGATGACACAAACACATTTATGTCTGTTTTACTTATTCATTATGTCGGGAGTTATTGACAAAAAAAGTGATGGTGATCTTGTATGGCCTCAAATGACCCCATACTGGGAGACAAAACTTACACTTGGATCATGAAGAATATCCTAACATAACATGATCCAGAAGTAATTGGACTAATAGCATGCATATCCTTGAAATAGGAAGCGTTTGTATATTTACCCATTGACTTATTATGTGGAGGTTACGAAATTGACCTGACCTTAGGTCACCGATATCAAAATTCCGAGATGAACGAATTGTAATACTTATGTCCTCATGACATCCTGTTAGTTTCAAACTGATCGGAGAGAAACTCTGGCTTTGGCACAACTGCAAACATTTTTGGAGGTGGGGTCACTTGACCTAGTCTGGTGACCTGATCTGAGATGACCCGATGTTATTTTTTTTTCAAAGTGTGCGCAATTGATGTCCTAACAGGTGTGTCAAAACCTGGCGGCGCTGTGCGCCGCCGTTTTTTTCGCTATCTGCGGAAAACCTGAGGGGGGAGCGGAAATTAACCCCCCTTGCAGTGCGCGAGTTAACACGAGCACTGCCGTTGATTTCCGCACCGTAAGGTTTTCATGAATAGCAGAAACACGGCAGCGCGCAGCGCCGCCAAATTTGTCACAGCTGTTATGGCATCAATTAACTACATAGTGTTAAATTTTTGACATCAGGTCAACTCAGGTCAGGTCACCAAGCCAAGTCAAATGACCCCACCTCCAAAAAGTTTCCGGTCGTGCCACAGCAAAAGTTATTGACCAAACGGTTTGAAACTAACAGGATGTCATCAGGTCATAAGGAACTACAATTCGTTCATCTCTTTTTTTCTTTATATCGGTGACCTAAGGTCAGATCAGTTTCGTGACCTCACCATTGCATTGGGGAAAAATTAAAACACGTACAAATCCATAGGAAATGGCTAAATTTGACCAGTTTTCACCAGATCCACCACGCCTGTGTCAAATGCAAGGCCCTATGTCTAATTTATGCTCTTTGACCTCTATGAGGTCAACTCAGGTGACTCTCAGGTCACGTATGGTTTTTCTTCAATAACTCTTTACCAAATCAAGGCAGAGCGATGCAATTTTCACCATTGTATTTTGATTGTCGAGACGAATCAAATGATTTAAGAGTTAACCTTTACCTGACCTTGACCTGACCTCAGGTCAGGTCAATTTTGGGACGTGACTTAACTAGGTCAACCAAAATTGCATTTGATGCGCCTCGACGAGACAAACACAATGGTGAAATATGTTTTACTCTGTCATGCTTTTGTCAAAGGTTATTGTCTAAAAACTATTCGGCGATTTTTTAGAATGTTTCAAATTGATTAGCTTCCGCTGACCTAACTAGTGACCTTAGGTTTATTTTGATGAGACCTGTCACATGTCCCTGTATATGCAGGTCTGTCCTTGTCCTGTCCTCATCGATATATAGACGGTTTTGTTAAGAACACCCATATATAGCCGAAATGTTACCTTTGATAATCTCTGGTGACCTCAATATTGACTTGACCTAAAAAATGGTCGGTATACTTTCGATAGAGCTTGTCTCGAGTTACCCAACGCCGTTTACTGCTTATCGCTACGCCATGTGGTTTTCGATATCTGGGGGGGGGGAGGGGGCTATCTGCCCCGGCAGTTTGTGGTCGGCGTGAACCCCGGCAGTGCACGGGTTGAAATTAATTTAACTGGTTTTGTAATTAAAATACTACGCGTCTGCCCTGCCTTGCCCTGCCTTGCCCTGCCTTGCCCTGCCTTGCCCTGCCTTGCCCTGCCTTGCCCTGCCTTGCCCTGCCTTGCCCTGCCTTGCCCTGCCTTGCCCTGCCTTGCCCTGCCTTGCCCTGCCTTGTCCTGCCTTGCCCGTTGCCGCCACCCTGATTGGCCCTGCTCTGCCCGTTGCCGCCACCCTGCCCTGCCCCGCCCAGTGGCGCCGGCACAGCTGTTGCATTAGCGTGCTCTCGGTTCGATACGTCAAGTTATATTACCCGATACAGAGCGAGTTTCGTTCAAATTGGCGAATATTATAGTGTTGACAAGATATTATAGTTTGAATGGCAATATAGGCTAACGTGACTAAAATTTGCATTGGTCGACGAAGAGAAGTGTTCCATATGTTCGCAGCGGCCGGAATTCACAAATTTGGCAAAACAGCACCAGTACAATGTTGACGGTGGCCTCAATTTTAGGGGGTGGCAATGCCACCCCAGTGTCACGGCAGGGGTGGCAGTCTGCCACGCCTGCCCCTATGGTGGCGCCGTAGTGTCACGGCAGGGGTGGCAGTATGCCCCCGCTGCCCCTATGGTGGCGCAGCCATTGTCAGACAGAGCCGGTCGGCCGTCGTCAGGTCCATGATCGTCTGTCCTCCGCGCGGGTTGATTGGGACACGTCTACCAGGGCCGAGGCGCGCGCCGAGGAGGAGACCGTCTCTGCAGCACCGGAACGGTCCGGTCATTGTACCCCCCCCCCCCCCCCCCAGAAAAAAAAACTCTGACCCCTCCGTCGCAGCCCGCCGCCCGGTGACGTCACCGCCGGCGGTCACGTGACATGATGACGTCACCGCGGCAGAAGATGCTGTGAGAAGTGGCTGGTACCTCGCCAGACGAAGTGACGAAAAAGCTGGTGAACCTCACGCATAGGGGTGGGGCTGCCGTAATCTGCATTCTGCAGTAGAGTATGGGAACTATCTCGCATGTGTACAACCATTTATGTGGCTAATGGACGCAGTGAAATTGTGTGCAGTCTATTGCAATCATCGACCTTTGATCTAGTGTTGCAAGACCAAAATACGAAGTGGCGGTTGACTGTTGTGAATGAGTAATGACAATGCATTGTATGGTGAACTGTTCATACTTTTCTCGGTGAATATACTTTTTAAGAAACGTTGGTCTTGCATGGTTTGATTTCTGACGCTGACTTTTCCTCTGGTGCCCAGATCGTACCCTGGTGACCCTGATGACCCTGATGACTCTCACCTCTCCGACGGCGTCCAGCACGGGCACGCAGATGTGGAAGAGCTGGCAGTTGTTGCTAACATC